>ML805342.1:176078-214905 GCA_009831015.1 Picea engelmannii
GGAAATGGCATGACAAACACTATCCATCTAGGATATTTTCCCTAACAAATTCATTTTCCTTCATCTCATTATTCCACAATTAAGCATGGGTTGTCTTACTCCGCAAAGCATCCTCCCGTGAGGTCTTTCACCATAAGGGGACCACTTTGGAGTTCATCCATATTTATCTCTTATTAACCATGGAAAAACAATAATGATTCATATTTACATCAAACAATATTGGGTCCATTACCCAAACCTTTGTGCTACATGGCTTTCTTCAATGGTTGACGTCAATGACAACCAACCTTAATCAACACGCCCCACCATCTTGCGTGTGTGGCCTTGAGTGATAAGTCAAGTGATAACAGTCGTTGGTTTTCTAATACTTCATCTTCATATTGTTTCAATAATGTTTCCAAATCATTTATTCCATGGAAATTGGGTGGTTCTATGATTTCTATGCCTACCCATCTTACTACGCAATCTATTCTTGCACATCTTCACATGGATATTTTGTGTACTCTCTGCTTCCAATTTTGTAACCCGGTGTCTGAGTCTGTTGCGCATGAAGTAATGCTCCACCAGATAAGTACCCTGTCTGCAGTTGGGTTTGCATAATACTCATTGCACGCAGTTGTTCTGTACAACTGGTCGATCTCCTCCAAGTCTAGGCAAGTGGGTTCTACGAACCTCTCCCTTTCCGATGGATCTAGTGGTGCTATGAGCCTGTATTCTTCGGATTCAAATGTCATTTTCCTGGTTTTCAAATTGATTATGGAATGGTTATCAAACACTCAATCCAAACCAAACAATGTCAGGTAAGGTGTTGTGTCGTCTACTATTTCAATCACTTCAAAATCTGCTTTAGTGTGCACTCCATCCAAATCTACTGTCACTCCTTTTAGTCTACCTATTGGTAGGAATCTATGTTGATTTGCTAGTTTTAATTGAACATTTGAGTATCCCAGTGTTGGCTCTCCCATACATTGCCATGTATTCTTTGGTATCAGATTCACTTCGGATCCTAGGTCTAGGATAATGTCTCCCATATTGAAATCCCCAATGTTAGCATTTAGTCTAAATTCCCTACTTGTTCTTCTTCTTGTGTGTAGGCGATTGACCGTTTTTGGTTCTAGCTTTTCTTCCGTCTCGCTACTACATTTCTCTAGTATGTTTTGCAATAATTTCATAGATGAAGAATCACTTCATACTTTTACGCATGATTTCAAAAATCCTTTGACTGTACTTACTTGTCCCTTGGGTTGCGTTCCGTTGGTATTGTCCAGCGATGGTAGCATGTCATATTCTAGGGCTTCATTGAATGGTTGCGCAGTTGAAGTTGACGTTGTGTCCTCCTTCTAAATTTTTTGTCTAGCTTCCTTAAAGGTCTCCTTTTCTTTTGGCATGTCGAACTGCTTTCTTGGTTCAGTGTTCTTCTTTACCCATTGGTTCTATGTTGGTTCCTGTCGAACTTCATCAGTGCTTGTTTTCGTTCCTCCACGAGTGACTATGTTGATGTTTCATCCATCATCCCTTGCTTCAGCTGAAATCCACTGAACATTCTGATTGTTCTGGTTCCTCTTTTCCTGAATCTTTACTAGTAGTGTCAGACATTCCTCTGTATCGTGGTGCGATGCACAGAAATACATACAAGTTGCTGGTGGAAGTGAACATTCTCATGCATATTGTACTTATTGCTGACAATTGTGACATGTTACTGGTCCTTTACTCTGTTTGAAACCTCCACTCGCTCATCCTCCTCCTTGGTAGCCTTCTCGATCACCTCTCGATGTGTTATATTGTGGTGCCTGATTGTACCATGCGGTATTGTATTGGGGTTGTGTCGAGTTGTACCAAGGCTACACGTTATTGTATGGTTGTCACATAGTGTTGTATGGGGATGGGGCCTAATTGAACTATGGCATTGCTTGCCCAGTCATCATTTTGGCCCATACCCTATATACATCTGATGTTTTCTCCCATGTCAGCTCCATAATTCTACAATATTTATCATCATGGCCCACTGATTTGCAGAAGGTGCAATATGAGTTCCAAATTTCTGCATCATCGTGTAGTGATAAGACTCATGACCAGGTTTCTTGCATATTTCGCACCATAATCCTCCTTATGGTAGTGGATTTGGAATATTGGTTTCCATATACTATGCGAATGTTGGGCATTCATTATTGTGGTGTCCTTTCTTCCTATATGTGGTGCACCAAACAGATTCTCGTTTGTCCTTGTTCTTACTTTGGTTCCGCTAAAATGTTAAGTTCTTCAAATCCTCCTTCAACTCTTCAATAGCCAAGTCCGTCTTTTGGTATTGGTTCTCTTCCAGTTGCAAGGCTGCCCGTAGAGCCTCTGCCTGTGTCTGAAATTTTTGTTGTTGTAAGGGATATTGTAAGTCTGGGAGTAGTGAGTTGACAAATAAGTGTCGATTTTGCATCTCGGTCATAAGGTATTTTAGTTTTCCCTTTAGTCACTTGAATCTCTAGTCAATCTCCCATATAGACTCTCCTAGTTTCTGTCTTATCTTGATCATCTCGTTCATGTACTGATTTTCTGAGCTCAGCTTCTGAAACTCATTAATCAGTAGCTTCTTAATGTTTTCCAGTGTCCTTGTCTTCCCAAGGGAACTATTTGTGTTTAGACTCATGTACTAGTCTAGTTCACAGTCTCTTAGTGTAATCGCTAGTTGCACGAGTTTGGTATCTTCATCAGTGATCTTCTTTGCTTCCCATATCTTTTCACAAATGAACAAATTCTTCTCAGGGTCTTCTACTGCTTCCCCTCGAAATTCTAGTAATCTAATAGTGGGATCGTGTCCTGCCATTCTGAATACTGAACTACTACCTCCTCTGTGCAGTGTAGATACTTGACTAGTGCTACCTGAAGTGGATCCTCTAGTTGTTGCTCCTTACGTAGATGTCCTTATTGCTGTCGGACTTCCTCCGAACTTCGTTTGTCTAAACGATGGTGTTCTCTTTGGCGTATTAGTCACACATGGGTGTATGGGTTCCACACTGACATTAATATGGATAGGATGGTTTCCTTCTCCTCTCGTTCTTGGACCTCTCGTCTTCCTCTCATATGTTGCGCTTAGGATTTTTTCAATTTGCTCCCTAACTTAGAGATCCTCTACCTATTACTCATCGCTCACCAAGCCTTCCCTTGTGGCTACGACTCTTTTCTTGGTATTCACCTTATATTGGTAGGGTACTCCACTATGCATCATCCCTCATGATGCCAATGACCACTTGAGATGGTCGTCATCCATCATGATTGGGTCCAAGGGTTCCTCCTCCTTCTTTACTTTATCCTTACTTCCTTCCATTTATCCTATATATGTCAGTGTTTGCCCCCTTCCCCCATGCACGCAAGGAAGTTTAGCTATCTGATTCCATTGCCATTACACCTTTTTTATATAGAAGTATCTTAATAGAAGTATACAAAGATTGAATGTACCTTCCTCGAGATCCTCATAGAAATTATTTCTCTTCTACGTTGTATGACTTCGCTGTGTCAACTGCAAATTCTGTAATGAAACTTGCCACAATACTATCAAGACAAAAGTCCATTGCATGGGTGAATTTGTTGTTCACCTGCTGTAATTGCTCAATCTGTACTAGATTCCAATCTAGCTATCGAATCTGGTTCATCATGTGGTTATCCTTCAACCTTAGTATCCACTCCTATAGTAGATGCGGAAAATCACAGAAAAAGACTTCGTGTAAATTAGTAAACATGTATTTATCCAGATATTTGCAAGGTGTGATTCTAGGGTTTCTATTGTCTTTTTGTGCGAACTCTAGCTCTTTGGTTCTCAACCAGCCTTCGATTTCTTCTTTAGTGGGGTTCCAAGGTCTCAACATTCCTTTCTAATGGCTCATTGTTCTTCTTGTTTTTCTTGCTCTTTTCTTGTTCAATCTATCTCATCTACTTAGTCCTCTCTTATTCCTATTAACATGGCAACAAAACCATTTTTTGGTTACTACTCTCCTTTACTGTCTAAGTTATTGACCCAAGGTTCATGTCTTTTGAGTTTCCAACAAAGCCTCTAAAACTATCGGCCTTCCTAGTAGACTAGAAGGAAACACAATACACAGAATGCACTGTGAAGTCTCACCCGAGATAGCTTTAAATGGGTGGTTGTAAAACTCAGGTGTTTACATCCTAGGATTGAGTATGAGATAGGGGTTTATTATTCAAAGCCATATACTACAAATTGTGATTGCAATCTACTATTAGTCACGGGTGTGCATTTATATTTCACAGTTTATTTCTCAAACAACACAATCGTATTCCATAGCAATGTATTAACTCATTCATTAAGCATAACAACTAATTGTTGAAAGAAAAAAAAGATGTACATGCATTCATCACATTAAATAGATATTATCGTTGTTCACCCCCTTCTAGGCTACGTCCACAAAGATTTGGCTCTTAGCTCTTCTATTATGGTAGTTTTGCATCTCCATCATCGCGCACTTACAATTCTTCTCAAATGGGTAAGATATGTATGAGGTGAACTAGACCGCACAAGGCTCCATAGCCTGCGATCTAATCCTCAAATCTTCCTTCTCTCCTATGTTCTTAGCTCAACAACTTACAAAAATTATTCATAATAGTATTACATAACGCATCAACTCGTACATACTATGATGGATTATTACAAAAGCCGAACTAATACAAAAGCGAACCAACCTCTATATGATACTTGTGTATCTATATTTGTATATATCGGGCTCTTCATCCATTTACAATGTATTACCAAAACCCTAACCCTACCAATGTTAGGTCTTCCTATCATGTGCGCGCTTTTTTTTTCCTCCAGCTGTCATTTTCCTTGTGCACGCTTTCTTGCATGTGTGTGTGTTGTTCTTCCTCTAGCTCTTACTTCAGTTTCTACACGCTTTATTTCCCATGATCATCCTTCTTTCCACTTCAACCTGGTGCCAACAGTCATGCACAATAATAACCAACAAGCATGCATATTATAGATACGAATTTAATAGATAAATAAATACATAGTGCAATAAATACACAGGTAAATAAAACCATGACAGAGAGCACTTATCTTTCATGAAACAAATCACCAACTGGCTACAGACCAATGACGTTCCACCCAACCATAGAAGTTTTTGTTCCAAGTCTCAACAACAATGTCACCCCCGAGCTAGGGCTATGAATCCACAAGGATGGTTCTAGAGTGTCAGTCGAATTCCCAAACCAGTCAGCACTCAAGATCTCATAGGATTTTCAGCACCCACAACAATCCAAAGTACACCATCTCTCTTCTACCCAACCTGCACAACCCAAGAGAATGAACCCATTCTCTGCCACGTAGTCCCTCAGGCCTTCAATCTCCTTCTAGGGCTCCAGTGCATCTGGTCAAGAATCTTGATGCTAGGACTCTCAGGATTCACTACTGTGAGAAAATTGAACATAGGCCAAAGCATCTCAGACATGCAGGAATTAATTCATGGCTGGAATATACCAACAGTCTTTACAGCCAACAAAACCATGGCTCCTCCCAACGATTCGTTTTCCTTTCCTAAGAAAAAACACGAATGAGGAAATATGAGTGGGTGAAAAAATGAGTGGACATAGTACAAAATCAAAGGTGTGAACAATAAATGAATGAGTGAGTGAGTGAATGAGTGAAGAAAAACCTACCCCCACCACAAACCAAAGATGGGTTTATGTATTTCTTGCAATTAAGGAACCACTTGGCCTTCCCCCCCCAAGAAGCTCATGTAACAATTATTCTCTATTAAAACAAAAATGGGTAAATAAAATATAAAATAAATACGTATCCCCTCAAGCCCCCTCTCTTGTGGAATCATATCCCCCTTTAACTCTTGTCCTTATTCGTCTAGCAGCCACTGATGTATTTATAATTAATAATGATCAAAACATTACATTTCCTAGGCACATTGGTCTCTTTTAATTGTTTGTGCACTCTGGTATTTCATTAACAAAATACATTATTTAATAGGGGGATCAAAAATGGAGTATTACAGAGGAACTCTTCGCTCCAAGACAACATATATTATCAACATGTTGTTGCCACAAAAAATAAATTAAATATCGGATTCTGTTGAACCTTGTCGTCAATCTAAAAGGATTTTGACATATGAAATGTTGGGCATGCATGTAGACTCAGATGGTGCATTCATCAGCAATAGAGAAATGTATGGATCATCTACATATTCATCTAATCATCCATTTGAAGACAATGTAGACTTTGAAGGTATTTCAGAACCCATGAGTCAATATGAATAAATGTTTGAAACATTTTATGTATTTTTTATCCATATGATGTTTGTATGCTAACTAGAAATGAGCATTGAACTTACATATGATCTTACATGAAATTATGAATCATTTTTATGTTTTATGAATTATATGTTTTGATTATGGAGAATACAATAAAATTTCTTAGCTCATATGTTTTCAATATGGACAATATAACAATACTTTTAAGAAATAATTTATGTTTCATTCAATGTAACTTGTATTTACTTTTTTATTAAAAGTAAAAAAATATTAAAATGTGATGTTGAATTTTTAAAGTATAGTGTGATATTTTCACGACATTGTGTATTATCTTTTGCTTGGAGTTATAAAATAAGATTTTAAAAGTAAACATTTAATGGTTGATTTTATGATTTTGTTTATAGTCACGATGATTTCTTTTACCACTTTAAAAAAATGTGTCATTTTAACACCCCAATTTTAGAATGGGTGCTATCGGTAGCAATACCTTTTAATTTCATGATTGATTTTGAGGTTTTGGTTTTAATGGTACCAACTGCTAAAAATATGATTTCAAATAATCTATAATTTTAACGTTTTGAAAAAAAAATTACTTTATGTAACATCATTTTTTATTTAGGCATTGATTTTAAGGTTTTTCTAACGTATTGTCTGAGTTTTGAAGGCCATGTTTGAAAAATGTTGTAATTTTGACCCTGTTTAAAAAATAGTGCTACCATTAGTATCACTTTTTGATTTGGGTGTTTATTTTCAGGTTTTTTATGCAAAAAAATGGTTTTTTTGGGTCAGAGTTCTCGTTTTGAGTTCACAGTTCTCGTTAAGTCAGTAACTTTGTTTAAATTTTTTTTCTTAGAAACGTCATAATTTATTGGTGAAAAATAACATATTGTTAAATAGATTATTTAACATTAGTGTACGAAATATACATCCATATGTATTGATTGAAAGGGTATTTCTATGTATCATGATATAAGGACAAAGATTTTTCGTTATGTAACAAACTATATGTAAGGTCCTAGCCTGAAGTGCCTTCGGGAACGTTCGTCACACAACCATTTTGACGGTCATTGATAGACATACACATATGCAACAAGAGGTTGGTTGGCTATATGAGTTGGTTTGGATTCTCTTGCATGATGGAAAGATACATCCTAAACATTTTGGGTTCCTTTGGAGAAAGGTAAGGCACATCGTAGAAATGGGAAAATTTTGGTTGGTTGCAAAAGCAAATTGCAAGGTTGAATGAGCATGCCTTGGGTAGTTTTTCACAATGGCAAGGAATTCCTAAGTGCCAAATGGATTGGAAAAGAGACTTAATTATGTTTATAGACTCGAGTGCCTTGGGAAGTATGCAGACCCAAGGATGTGGACAAGAGTGACTTTTACTTGGGGTTGCAACGGTCCACAGGAATGACTTTTAACACATGTAAGCATTGGGTGCATTTGTTGGATGCACAATCATTGGGTGCATGGAATGTTGGCACAACTCACTGAAGAAAAAAAGGCATTTTCTCACATAATTCACTAAAGGGATCATAGTTTCCAATAGGTGCAAGAAACTAGTAGATAAGTCACCCTTGAGCATGCATAGCCAGAGTCAGGGGATGGGTTGCATATTGGGTCCACTTTAGCAAGGAACATGTTGCGCGACACTTTAGAAGTAGGAAATAGCGAAGACTTGAATCATATATAGAGGATGCCTCACAATGGAAAGTTATTCAAGAAAATGAATTTGATCATTCGTACAAGGGTGGACATGGAGTTTTGCAGTTGTGTTAAGTCTAGGGTTGACATAGTAGGGAAAATTGGGCATTAGTTGATTGAAGGGTGGAAGAGACATGATTTGTAGGAAGCATGCCCACAGATGGTTCAATGGTTGTATTGTGCAAGTTTGTTGGGTAGTAGGTAGTAGACAATGCTTTCTTATATTTATTGTACATATGTAGTAGCATTGCAATCAGGAGATTGCACTCTCTTGTTACATATCTATAACAATCTTCATATAAATAAAATTGCTTGGCAAGTAACAAATTTACTGAATTAGCGAGAACTCTTCAAAATTCACATTTTTTTRGAGGTCACATTTAGTGGTTATTTCTACCTCGATTTAAAAAATTGGTGCTACTAGTAGCATTCTTTTTTGGGGGTGGTTAAAATTACAACATGATTGAAATCACAACCTTGACAAATSATACGATTATGGAAAATTGACTCTCAAATCAATAAGTGGTGCTCCTAGTAGCACCATTCTTTTCCTAAAAAAAATATTTGTATTTTCTCAAAAAGAACAGAAAAATTTGTTTTTTTTCTAAAATTATTATAGAGTTTTTTTTTAATTTTTTAATATAAATTTGAAAAAAAACTATTAATAAATAAAATACCACTTTTCGATTTATGAATCAATTTGAGAGTTTTTAATTGCAATAGTATCAGTGATCAAATTTTAATTCAAAAACTAAAAAATGGTGTTAMTAGAAGCAACACTTTCTAATTTAAGGATCGATTTTCTGCAAGGATCGATTTTCTGCAATGATCTCAATTATCAAAGCTGCAACTTCATACAAGTTGCAATTTAAACCACCCAAAAAAAGARAGATATGGTARCATCACTTTTTGAATAAAAAATTGATTTTGGTGTTTTTGACACAAAAATATGAATTTTTACTCTTCAACTCCCTTAGTATAAAAACTTCAACTCCCTTAGTATAAAAACACATACAGTAAAACTAGTCACTATATAAGCATGCATCCTAYCTTACATTTCCATCTAGCTAAAAAAGCTCAACCGTCAATAGTCTTGCAGACATGCATTATGGACAACGATCACAATTTCATTCCATGTGCATATAACACTCGCAACATGACATATCTGTGATTTTGATCTCTTTGGATCAACCCTGGCTAAGTATTAATAAAGGCATCCACTTTACTGTTCATGCTTCTGGACAGGAATTTCATGCAGATAGGAGGTTTCACTTTAGCCAGAGCCAGAATCGAGGAAGGAAGAGTCCATATGCCATCTCCACATAAAAGACCAGCAGCCACTGCAGGAACCATTACATCAGCATTTTTGCGGTTGATCTTCTGCCAAACGAATACAATGGCTGTCCCCACGCACATATCGATGGCAAAGTAACCTCCAATGTAGAAAGGTATAGCCATGGCCATTGGCAGTGGAATATACTGAGACACTTTTTTGGGTACACGGTCTCTTATCAAGTTGATCACAATCGCTGCTGCGAAAAAACAATAACAGATAGTGAGACAGTGCTTGGGAAGGGCACCAAATCCTTCTACTCCTAGGATGGCCATGTTTCTGAAAATCAGTGCATAGGGGGCCTGATATTCTCCATTTGCATCTCCCAAATTAAAGGCCTTATAAAATAGCCAGAAGGTACAAGGTGCTATTATGCATCCCATGGCGGTCCCAACGACTTGACTCACAAACATAGATCTTGGGGATGACATGGTCAGGTATCCAGTCTTGAAATCCTGCATCAGATCTGCAGCAGTAGAGACTATTGCCATCATCACTCCACAAGTAGCTAAGCCTGCCAGGACACCGCCACCGTCCTTCCCTGCCCATGCTCCGAAGATGAAGATGGCTAGTTTCCCATAAGTTGTGACCAAGCTCCAATCTGTGAGACCACATCCATATGCATTGCAGAATGCGAACACGGGTGCCATTATGTAGGCCACCAGTACAAAGTACCATTTCACAGGATGAAAAATCCGTGGGATGACCCCCATGGATAGAGCAGCGAGGGCCACATACCCAGCTCCGGCCACCCATAGGGGTATGCTGTCCTTCATAAACATCTCGTTCCGCCTTTGCTCATCATAAGGTATTGCTTCCTCCACTGGTGGCTGATTTCCATCACCGGTTACCACTGGAAGACCATTTTGAGTCCTCTTCTTCCATTGACTATACATAGATGTCACAGTGATGTACAAGATTTTGAGGAAATTGTATATTCCATCGCCCAATATGAGAGCAATAGACACAAAGACCCTGTAACCTTGAAGGCCCTGCATATCCCCCTCTGGGGCAGTGTACCAGTGTCCACTCTGGTTATTTATGAGAGGCCACATGAGACCCCAAGAGATGACTGCTCCAAACAATATGGACAAATTTACCAAGTGCGGACAGATCATCCCAGCTCCTACATATGTGGCGCTGAAGTCGAAGTAAAATCTGCAATACAGATTATATTTACGTCAAGTTTTATTGTCTACTTCTGTAAAGAAAGAGATAGAAAAATTTAAATTGAGGAAAACTTGGAAATTCAAGATACGTACCTATTATCCCGAGCTTTTAATCCAAAAGTAGGAAACTGCTGAAAGCCACAATCGTCCGCAGCTGTAAAAAACCACTGGAAGAAACCCCAAAGAAAGCTGAAAGTAAAGTATTTTCCAAGAGCTCTGACTTGTTTCCTGCAATTTTCAAGGGCAATGCACTGTAAGATGAAAAAATCATTGATATGTACAGGTGGGGATAAACTAGACTGATTATATCCATTTGATCCAGTTCAGACATTTGTAAAGTTTCAACAGTAATATATTCTCCCATTACATTAGCATTACCTGGCTACCTTGTCTCCCTGAGGAGTGTGGAATCCATTAATAAGAATAGCTGTTGCTGTACCACTTGGGTAGGTGAGCTTATAGTCTATCACCATTATCTAAGAAGCAGCCAAGAAAAAAACCAAGTAACATTGAAATTCACATTCATTGCAATGAAGCCCAAAATAAAATAAAAATAAAAATCCTAAATCGCCTATATCAAAACTACACTCATTCCCACGATTCCAGATTTCCTTACCTTCCGAAGAGGCACCACAACAAACAGTCCTATAAAACTCACGATGAAAAGAAAACCGATAATCCAAGTAAGACTTGGATCTTTGATATTATCTGTAGTATTCCCAGGAGTTTGTAAGCCTGCCCGTTCATAGGTTTTTCTGCTCATACCCAACAAGTATGACCCAAATCCCCCTGCCATTACACCCAATTCAGAAAACCAAAATCGCATAATAATAATTCATAATAAAACGTTTTAGACTGATTCATACATACCGCTGAATGCAATCCCATAACAAGCCACCACACAGGTTTGAATCACGGTATTCTCTTGTCTGGTGAACGGAGTCTTCAATAGACCGAACTTCTCGAGGAATTTGGTCCATGTTTTGATGAAAAAGAATCCCAACAATCCGGCAGAAACATTGAGAGAAGGAATGACTCCGGTGGTGAGGGCCAATTTCAAGACAATTATACAAAACATAATACCCAGCAGCATGCTCACAAACATTGCTCTAAATGTGATCTGTTCCCACCAGGGAGGCACCTTATTGTTATCAAAGATCCGCTCTATGCTCAGATCTTTCTCTTCAATCTTACCCGGCGTTCCATTCTCCTCTTCCCTGTTAGAGCTTAATTCTTCTCCATTCTTCCCATGATGGACTCGTTTTACAAGCCCTTCTTGACCATGAGCATGACCATCCTCTACCTCGAGGGATCTGCTTTCAGAACCGTATTGATCCATTTCGGTACCGCAGAATTCAGAATAGCAATCGGATCAGCGAGAGCCAAGAAAATCCTCAAACGACCAAGCACGCCCTCGCTCCGTCTCCAGCCTTCATTTTTTAGATTAATCCCTGCTGTTCTTGCGTCAATAAAACAAAAGCTTGCGTTTGCTTTTATAGAAAAACGCCCAAACCTTGTGGTTGGAGACCTCAGCTAGTCTTAGCCGCCGCATATGACGTGGTAGCATTGATTTTCAACAGAGCCTAGTTCCAACTTATTTCGCAGTGTGAAACAGTCCCATATGGTATGTTGACGAGAAGAGGCCAACTCTTAAGGGATTGTTAGATTCCATCATCGGCCAATTTTTAGAAAAAATACTTCTTCATGTTCACATGTGAATATCTGGGATTGATTTAGACAGATACTACTATAATTTCTTCATATTTTATTGAATTCATCTAAGAAATTCAAAATCTTATTAAACATAACACTTCACTTCATATCATGATAACTGTCATTTAAACTGAACCAAAAATTATTACCATATTACAATATAATATGATAAACAAACTGTACCCAAAGCTTCCTTCAACAGAGAAGAATATTCAACCTCAACCCTATTCTTATTTTAACTCTGAGTTCGGAAATCTATATTATAAACTGTGGGCCTTAATATTCATGCACAGACAAAAGAATATGCCACCCCGGAGACCCAGCAGGGTTTGACCTCGAGACCTCCTCCCAACACTTGGAGGAAGGTACTGTCTTTACCAATCGCGCTGGACTGACGGGACGTAAGAAGAAAGAAAGAATATGCCACTTGCATTTACCGTCAACCCCATACTTATCTTTTACCCATTATCATACTTATCTTTTACCCATTATCTGCCTGGAAATCTACACATAAAAATATAAATTTTGAAGCATGTGACACTTGGAATTGATTGACAGAATCTACCCCTTAATTTATTTGAAGTGCCATCACCTGATCAGAATCTTATGATTATTTGCACTTAATTTATTTGAAATATCATCACCTTCAGAATCTTGTGATTATGTGCGATTTTAGATATCTATTGATTTATTGACAGGGACCATTGAATGATATTTTACATTAATTCATTTTCAAAAAAGTCGGCAGGGACCATAGATTGATATTTTACATTAATTCATTTTCAAAAGGTCCACTCTTGTGTAATTTTATGATTATTTGCAATTTTAAATGTATGCTTGTCGGATTGACGTGTTACTTGAATTTTCTGATTGAATTAATGGCATTTGCCATTTGATTCATATTCCTAGACTTTGATTCATATTCCTAGACTTCTAGTTCAAAAAGCATACTCTTCTTAAAATTTATTAATTTTTTTAATTAAAACTTTTTTTAGGTGATAGCATTATTCATTTGTTTTAGATTTTTTATTTTTAAGTATTGGAATTATAATAAAGATAATGCTAGTAATTTATTTGTTTCGATCATTTGTTTTATTATTGTTTTACTATTGTTATTGTTAGGTTTTGTGAGTTCAAGCATCATTTTAATTTTTTTCAAAATTTACGTTTCCAAGTATTTTGGTGAACATGTTCGTAATTTGCTTATTTGTTGAACAATGTTTGAAGTGAATAGTCTTGGCCTCTACATGGTAACGAATCAGATGGTACTTTGTGTTGAGGTACTTGATTCAATCATGAAATCTAGGATACTTGGCCAACTTGATTGCAAATGTATTGTCAACTATAAGAGGAGTAGAATGCATCAATGTCTCTTGCAAATATTCAAGTATTTCCCCAAACCACACAATCCCCTTTGTTGCTTCTGCAACTTCCACATATCCTGCCTCTGTTGTGGAATCTGTTGGAAATGACCATTTGTGTGATCTCTATGAGATAGTTGTTGATCCAAGATTCATCAGATAGCCTGAAGTTAACTCTGCATTTTCTTTATCCCCATCAATGTCTGAATTAAAATATCCAAAACGGGTTGAATTCATCAACCATATGATACTTGAGTCCAAAGTCTTAAGTTCACTTCAAGTATTTTAGAACTCTTTTTGTAGCAGACCGATGTCCTTCACAAGCTTTTTGCATGAACTTAGAAAGAAAACCAACAACAAATGAAATATCTAGTATGGTGGTGGTAACATATATAATAGTTCCCAGAAGTTATATGTACTTCGTTGCATCCTCAAATTATTTCCCTTCTTTTGACGTGAACTTCAAATTCTATTCCATTGGAGTGGAGAGAGGGTTACACACAACCATGCCAAGCTTGTTCAACAATTATTCAATGTACTTCTTTCAGGAGATGGATATGTACTTTGGATTTCCAATCGCTTCAATGCCCAAATAATAGTGAAGATGTCCCAAATCTGTCATCTCAAATCCTTTCTTCAACTCTTTCTTTATGGATGCGATATAGTTTCCATTATTCCCTATTATCAATAGATCATCTACATATAATACAAGATAGACAACAATTTTCCAACTTTCTTGACAAATAGAGTTGCATCATCGATATTAAAGTTCTTAAAATTCAATTTCAAAAGATGGTTAGTTAGCTTTTCATACCAAACTCGTGATGTTTGTTTAAAGTCATATAAGGATTTGATGAGTTTCCATACTATATGTTCTTTTTCGTTCACAACAAAACCTTTTGGATGAGAAATTAAGACATTCTCTTTTAGGTCTCCATTCAAGAAAGTAGTCTTCATTTATCCATTTGATGAAATTTCCATCCATTTTGTGCTAAAAAGGAAAGTAGAGTATGAATGGTAGCACATTTTGCTGTGGGGACAAAAGTCTTCTTATAGTCTATACATTTTTTTTACGCAAATCCTTTTTCCATGAGCCTTCCTTTGTTCTTGTTAAGTGAGCCATGTGATTTTTACTTGTACCTAAAGACCTACCTGCAACCAATTGGTTTGGTTTTGAATGTAGGATCCACCAACTTCCATGTCCAATTATTGATGAGAACATTATACTCCTTTTTCATGGCATCTTTCCATTTATAATGAGAAGTAGTTTCTTCAAAGGAAGTTAGTTCAAAGTTAGTAGATAAATTCAAACCGCAATCATATGAAACATACATACCATTTGTTAGCACTCTGTAAATTTTGTCCGAATGATAGAAAAACTACAGATGTAACTGTTTCAACCAGCTTTAAAGATGGGCGCTAGTCTACTCAGCTTAGAGAGGGCTCTCTCGTGTCACTTGATGTTTCTTTGGCAATCGATGGCTAGATTTAGTTTGTTTTGGGTTGTTTTTATAAAGTTGTTGCAAGGAAGGGGAGGGACACTTAGGGCTATGGAGTCAAAATTCTAAAATTGAATGAAAACAATGACTGGCCAGTAGAACTCTCCAGAGGATAAAGGCTAAATGAGGAAATGGATCTGAGTTGTAAATTGAAATTTGCAGAGTGTAAGAGGAAGAGGGAAAACAAGTAACTGCATCAAAGCATTAATGAAATGAATTTTGAATTAGTTAGGAAGAAATACACAGTTTAAATTTCTTCAGTCGAGAGCATCACAAGATGAATTATGGGCCTTTGACTATCCAATTTAAACAAAAGACAGTGTAAATGGAATTAAAGAACACATGAAATACATACAATGAGAGAAGACAAAACCCATATCACCACCATTAGAATCTTTTCATAGAGAATTCAAAATCTTCTGCATATGTATTCAATTTAGCTCCAGAAAATTACAATAGAGTTTAGAACAACCAGAATTGTTCCCTTGCACTTCTTCCAATCATTAATACATTTAGAACCTCTAATACTTATACAATTCGATTTCCTTCGGTGTGCAACCGATTACAATAGATGAACTGAAACGTTTCAACTTCTAAAACTGAGTACAATGATTACAAATGACAGTTTTTAGAAAAATGTTTCATGATCCAACTGTCGATTCCTCTAACGTTTCAGCTCCTTCCTCTGTCACATTCTCTTTTAAATGTCACTTATACTCTTTCAAATCTAATTCCAGTTATCCATATTCTTATTAAATATTTGGGAATAATATATTTGAATAAAAATAATTCCCAATTTTTTTATATCCCGTAGAAATAAATTTCCATAATTTAATTCATGCCAATGGTTTTTAAAACCATTTATTGCTTTCTTCCCGTGGTTTTGAAAACCATGTCTTGTTTTACCCAATTTTCCATTTCACTGTGAAAAACATTTACTATGCCTTGTTTTTTCCAATTTACCATTTCACTGTGAAAACCATTTACTGGTAAAATAATTTTAATCTTCTTCTTTTACTTGTGTAAAACCAGTGGATAAAAAATTATCCAAGTCTTCATTTCATGTGCATCTTCCCATTTAATTCTTTTCCATGGAACTAAACATTAATCTCTTTAATTTGTGAAATATAAATTTTACCTCTGTAAAACCTTTTCACCGTGAGGAATAATTTCATTTATTGGAAATTCCATAATTATTATTGAAACACACTCCTGGAAAATATGTCGCACATAAACCATATGATAAATGGTTGCATTTAATATTTCATGCTTTGGATGGAGTGGTTTTACTCCACACCACTTTTCCCCCTGAAATTCATCACATAAGGACACATCTCCTCGACCAAAACCCATGGTCCAAATATCATCCCGCCTTCAAATAATTAACCTCCGCGCTAGTTCTCTGCCCGATATGTATGTGCGCCCTCCATTCACCCTTTGAATTTTCAATGTTAAAAATTGAGATTCGTTCCCATGATTTGATGTAAGGTCATGAATTAAATATTGGATTAAATATTAATATAAATATGAAAATATGAAAATATTTATATTAATAACAATAAATGTTTTTTCCACTTTCTAAGGACTTTGGGCATATGAGGCTTATCACATGACTTTGTGAATAGGATAAGGGTGCTTAATAAAAGGAATATTTTTAATTTTCAATGGGAATATGATAATAAGGGTAAAAATGAATGAAGTGATGGAATCGAAGGATTTACATAAGAATTAAGGCTAGGTATAGGCTTGGGATATTTGCCAATTTTTTTACTCATGGAGGACATGACTATTTTGGATGACCAATCGAGTGAAGAATTTAGGTGATGGGAGCTTGATGGAGCTGGTGAAAATGTTTTAAAATATGAGTGGAAAGATAACATAAGGACAAGATGCTTTTGGAAAAATTAATGCAAATTAGCATTTGATAACACCACCAACATCAAATAAATATGAATTATTTGCATCACCTCCATCTTGTCTTGTAGAGCTTCTAGTTCTTGTCTTTCTAACCTCATTAGGATGAACACTTTCAAGTGTTTTTATGATCCACTTTAGCGGACCTTTATAAGATGGTGCAGTTTTCTCAGCTGATGGAGATGGTGTTGAATTCTCATCAAGGTTCATTCTTTCAATCCTCTCAATTACATCATCCAAATTAATTTCAGGTTTTAATGAAGTGGATGGAACTTCTTCATGAGGGGGAGATAGTGCTTCAAAAGGATATTCCAAATATTGATCCAAGATAGGGATCCCCCCTCAAGATGTGGAATATCATCATCAAAATTATGATGTCTTTACATGGGTGAATATATTTAGATGACCAAGATGTTTCTCAATAGTCTTGTCATTCTAGGAGGATTCAAGAAAAATACATCTTTGGAAAGAATTAATTTCTTATTTAAACCATCATAAAAATGATATTCCTTGTGGTATTTTAGAACCACAAGAAGATGCACTTTTGAATCCTTACATCAAGCTTGTTTATTTTGTCCTTATAAATTAAGGCATAGCAGGTGGAACCAAAGACCTTAAGATGCCTCACCGAAGGAATACGACCATACCACATTTCATGAGTCCCATTTACAAAATCATGATATGTACACTTGTTTTTCACATATATTGCACATAAAACCACATGATCCCACAACATCAATTTCACATTTTTGAAAACCATCATGGAACAAACCATATTTAAGAGAGTCATGTTCATTCTTTCAACTATGCCATTTTGTTGAGGATTGTATGGAACTATGGCTTGATGCTTGATCCCATGTTGGAAAATATAGTTTTTAAATTCATTAGATGTATATTCTCTTCCATTATTAGTACGAAGAGATCCAATATGAAACTGATCTTCATTTTGGATCCATACATGAAAATTTGTAATAGTTTCAAAATCTTGTGATTCATCTTTCGACAAGTACACCTAACACATCCTGGTGTAATCATCAATAAAAGTCATGATACATCTATCTCCATTAGAATATGGAACAAGCATGGGGCCACGCAAATCATAATGTATCAATCCAAGTTTTCGACACACTTTAGAAGCAGAACCATCAAAATGTTGTTTTCTATGTTTTCCAAGGATACAAATATCACATTGCTTCAAATTCCTATGAATATTAGGAAAACATAAAACAACATTCTTTTTAAACAAATGAAGGATGTCATAATTAAAGTGTCAAAATATAGCATGACATAAGAGACTAGATGGAATTGTACCTTCATCACTGTGAGAGAGGTATGCAAAATTATGTGCATGAGCATATGTCCCTTTCAACTTCAACAATATTCCATCCTCCACTCATATCATAATGATGATGTTGTCAGATATGAATAGAGTGGCATTGTTGTGGAATGTGCACAAGAGACAAAAATTTCCTTCATAGATAAAGAAGATATAGCACATCATGAAAAAAATATCCTAGAGTCTTCACAATTTAAGTCTAACAGTGCCAACTCCTGAAGGTTTGAGACTTAATTTATCTGTAGAATTGACTATACCATCTACATTGTCATTGAAATCTTCAAAGAAGTCTCTCCAGAAGGTCATGTGTCATGTTTCACCTGTGTCAAGCAACCATGCATCTCTCCAAGATGAAAATGAAGTTTTTAAAAAATATTTAGTTCTATATTGCAATGGGAAACAATATAATTAGTAGATTTGGGTGCTTTACCTTTCACTAGGTCTAATACTTTAGCTTTGTATTCTTTCTAATATTTACTTTCTTTGATATTACCCCAAGGGATTATGCATGTCTTTTCCTCATGTACATTCTTCCCACAACGGACAGAGTGAAGATCAAATATATTATAGGGATTATGCCAACCCCCCCTTCCTTTGAAAGTATTGTTTTTTCATCCTCTTTTAGTAACTCCTCCACTGGAAGAATCATGTGGTTTATTCTTCCATTTTTTTACTAGAGAAGGAATTTTCTTCTACCAACAACAAGAATATGGGAAACCTTATGATTGAACAAGAAATTGCAATCGTGTTCCAAAAAATTGTAAAAAAAAATATAACGGAAGAAGCTCCAAAGGGGAAACCAAATGGAAATCGCTTCAAAGGTTGGAACTAATTCCATAGTGCTCAATTTATTGGTGTGAAATATATTAATTTTGACTCAATCTGCATAAAATTAATAAAATAATATTTTCCCAAGGAAGGACACATGTGGTACTAAATAAATATGGAGAGGTTTTATGTTTGGTGCCTCCTCCATTTAAAGTTCATTGCCTAATTTTTGGATGAACTTGGATTCTAGTACAAAGATGCAGAAAAAACATGTCCCTACATAGCAAGGCTTCTTCCTATGTTAGGCCATTATTCTACAATTTCATAACCTTAAAAAAATATTCATGTTCAAAGGTATGGGCTAATGGGAGGATGACCTGGCCACCTCCAAAAAATTTTATTTGTGGCAATGGAATGTTACAAGGACTTTCCTTCCGAGAGGCTACAAAATAGACATCAATATTAATATCCACCCATTCTTATCAATTCTCTTGCAAGAAATGAACAAGAAATGCTCAGAAGAGAATGAGATTACTGACATGATATAATGAGAAAGAACAAGGCATGTGTTGAAGGGGTTTGTTTTTAGATTGTTTTGATTCCACCTAGTGAGATAGTGCTAATAACTTCCACTATGTTATTCAATATAGATATCGAGCTATTCTTTCAATTATTTCATGGGAAAACTCAAAAATTTTGGCAAATCAAGTCATTTCCAAACATTCTCAGAGCCAATTTGGCTATGGGATTGATGTTGAAAGATTGGTTTTCATTGATGTCAACCCTTGAATAAGTCAGGAATCCCCTAAGGTATGATTATAGAACTCACAGTTGATCAAGGAAAAAGGATAGGAAGGGAAATGTAAATGGAGGTAACACATTCATGGATGGAGAATACCTATCATGTCATTTATGATGATATGTGGTATGCCACATGTTTCCTCACGGTTGAGTATTTATGGCCTTGCAAAGTTGGAGGACCCCAAAGAATGCTATAGAATCCCCTAGAAGGTCAACAAGTAGTTACAAGTCATTCACTAAGGGTAAAGTGGTTGCAACAAGAATTTAATTAAGGGAAAAGTAGTTGCAACAAGACAATGTGGTTTATCCCTAAAATAAGGAAAATGAGTAAAGAAGTTACAATATAACCCCTAAAGAAAGTCACTTGGAAAGTATAAATATGACTTAAAGAGGCTCTCATTAACACCTATTGACCACATTGAATATCTATGTTGTAAATTGTTATGGCATGTACCATTGACAAATATGAAGAAGTGAGTCTGAGGCAATGAAGTCCATTGAAGAGAGAAGTTGTAGGAGCCGGAGGGATGAAGTTGAACTTATTGTTATCGATTTTTCCTAAGGCTATCCATGAGTTGCAGTGAAGGAAGAACATGGAAATCCATGAGTTGTAGTACTGAAGGAAGAGCACACACATCCACAGGGCTCAATGAAGGAAAACGTGGATGCATAGAAAGGAAAATAAATCCATGTGTTGCATAGATAATAGGGATCAAACATCCATGAGCCACAATGGAACAAAGTGCAGACATCCACTGATCCAAGTGGATATTGGTGGCCACCCACCTGTTCCAACTAGCTCCTCTTGTCAATTTTTAGTACAACACGTTCTTTTGTACTTCTTTGTAATTGTGGTTTCTACACTTATGGGGCTATCTGAAGCCCTACACAACTTCCAGGTGGATATTGGTGGCCTCCCACCTAATCCAATTGGCTTATTTTTTATTTTTTTCATGTCAGCACATCTTGTTGTACTTCCAGGGCTGTTTTGGGCCCCTAAACAGTGTTTTTTTGGCTCACCATAGTGAAATTGTAGATAGTCAGATTTTGATGGCGTAATGCATATTTCTTGAAAATACCTTTCCAATGAGCTATCATGCACCTAAAATGAAGATCATATGAAAAATTTATGACCCCGAGAAGTTAATGTACTAACTTACCCAAACAAGGCCCACATGACATTTGGCGTTTCATCTCTTAGGGTTAGGTTTTTGGATGTATAGGGTTTTGGAATTCTTGTTTATCATAAACAGACCTTCAGAGCCTCATTGTAATCATCTTCTTGTGAATGAGCATAGCTATCACATCTCTTCTTAGAGATAAATATGAAACCATTCTAATGAGTCTTACACTCTGTGTTTTTACAGTCTCTTTACAATTCTTTCATTAATAGAAATCAAGTATTATTCTATTTCTCCATTTCTGGCAATTTTCATGAGTATTTTATTGTAATTTGTCTTCTTTCATTTCGTTCCGAAAATAAATATGGATCAGTGGTATCAGAGAAGGCTTCTCTTGATCATTTTTCAGTGCATGTCCATGACAAGGTCAAAGTATATCCATTTGGATCTCGAGTTTGTCTCTCTTGAGGAAAATCACTCTCGCATGCCCAAGAAACCCTCAATGGTGGGAGAAAACAAAGACGGCGAAGAAAAAGATTCTATTAACCTATTGCTTGATAAATCTCCCGTGTGAAAGAGGGATGGAATGATGGATAATTTTTCACACATTCTTCAATGCCTGCCGATAGTAACAATCACATCTTCATCAAGCGACCATTTTGGAGGAACCTCTCCCTTCAAGGTACAAGTTAATTTTGATATTCCCATATTTGATGGTCAGATAGATGCGGATGCCCTAGAAAAATTGTTAAATCTATTAGAAGGTTATTTCTCTGTTCAAAATTTTTTCGACAGGGAAAAGATCACCTTCGCACTCCTTAAGGCTCTCCCCCATGTCAAAAATTGGTGGGAAATTAACTAGGAGAAAACTTCCACGGAGGAATCTGTAATATATGGGGTCGAGCCCACTTGGGATTTTTTTGTGGATACGGTGAAAGAGAAATACTATCCTGTTGGAAACTATGAATACCAGTACATGGGCTATACCACACTGTGGCAAGAGAAGAGCCAAACAATGTCGAAGTTCACAAATATTTTCCATACCTTGCGCACCAATCTGGGTATCAAAGACTCTGAGTGACATATGATTCTAAAATGCCATGGGGCTTTGCATAGGTACATCCAAACCGAAATGGATTTCCTAAACATCTCATCATTGGGTGTTTCCTATCGATATGTTGTCAAAATCGAGCATAAATTTAGGCACTAGAAAAATGGGAATTTGGGTCTCCAAATTTGCAACAACCAAAGCATGGTAAAGACGACCCTAACCAACAACCTCTAGAAAAACAGTCCAAGACATGGGAAAAAAAGGGTAAAGTAAATATGAAGAATGACACTGGGAAGTGGTGTGACTTCCACAAAATCCCCTGGCACAACACCAAAGAATGTCGCTCGAAACAATAATTGGTGTCTGAGGTCAAAGACACAGAGCTGAACCAGGATTCAGAATCTGATCCAAAAAATATTGAAAACAGATAGATCATCAATGTAGACCCCACTGCTACTGTCGTGACCACAATGATTTAGCTAGAAGAATTGGTAGATCGTGAAGAGGGGAAGCACCTCTTCCATTCACATATGTGGGTGAAGGGGACCCCATTGCATTTCATTATTGATAATGACATCCATAAGAACCTTGTCTCAACTAAGTTTGTTAAACAGTTAGGGTTGTCAAAAACACCAAACCCATAGCCATACAACATCAGGTGGCTTCACCAGGGATGAGATCTTCACGTCAGCCAGCAGTGTTGCCTATTCTATGGTATCCATCCCTTCAGGGATGAGGTAGTGTGTGATATTTCGCCTCTTCATCTCTATGATTTTTTTGGGGCTAACCATATATGTGGAAATGTCACGTTGTCTATGAGTCTAGACCCCTTAGTGTCATTATTACTATGGGAGGTTAGCTCTATAGGATACCAGATGTATTTCTGACTACTGCTCCACCAAATAACATCGCAAGGTAATCTCTCATACTGCAAAATTCATCCTCTTCACAGTCTGTTCAAAGGATGTACAAAAGACCACTACAACCACTATAGCCTCAACACCTTCTATCCAACAAAAAAATATTGTCGAAGAGACCAAAGATACTGTTTCTTCACCTAAAATGGTGCCTACACAATGCCCCATCCAACCCAGAGACAACATGTTAGTGGAATAGATTCATCCCCTCCAACAATAGGTTTGTGACAGTATTCAACAAACCAAGAAGAACAAATTCTCCAACAAGCCACATAACTCACCAAGATTCAGATTCAGGAAATGATTTTCCCTCTTCCCTAGGAACTCAACGCAATGGATACGATTACTTCCTAAGGGGGGATGATTTATTCAGGTGGATATTGGTGGCCACCCACCTATTCCAACTAGCTCCTCTTATCAGTTTTTAGTACAACACGTTCTTCTGTACTTCTCTGTAATTGTGGGTTCTACACTTTTGGGGTTGTCTACATCCCTACACATCTTCTAGGTGGGTATTGGTAGCATCCCACCTAATCCAACTGGCTTATTTTGTACGTTTTCATGTCAACACGTCTTTTTTTACTTCCAGGGCCGTTTTGGGCCCCTAAACAGTGTTTTTTTGGCTCTCCATGGTCAAACTATAGACGGAGTTAGAGTTTGATGGCATAATGCATAGTTCTGGAAAACACCTTTCCAACGGGCTATCATGCACCTAAAACGAAGATCGTATGAAAAATTTATGACACTGGGAATTTAATGTACTAACTTACCCAAATGAGGCCCACGTGACTTTTGGCGTTTCATCTCCTAGGGTAAGGTTTTTGGATGTCTAAGGTTTTGGCATTTTCTATTTATCATAAAAAGGCCTTCAGAGCCTCATTGTAATGATCTTCTTGTGAATGAGCGTAGCCGTCACATCTCTTCTAAGAGATAAAGTTTCCACCATTCTAGGGAGTCTTGCACTCTGTATTTTTATAGTCTCTTCACAATTCTTTCATTAATATAAATAAAGTATTGTTGTATTTCTCCATTTTTGGCAATTTTCATGAGTATTTCATTGTAATTTCTCTTCTTTCATTTCATTCTAAAAATAAATCGGAATCATTCGCGAGTTTACAGAGAACAAGGCATGGATCTGTTGATAAAACTAAAGTTTAGATGATCAAATCCATTAGGTCAAATACAATTTGAGAGGTATTGTTTACTGTGTATGTTAGGTTCTATGTTTTGCAGTATTCCAACACAAAAGTATCTTAGTAGTTCATGATTACTTGATTTGAAATAAATTCTTATGGATCGTCGTATGGGGGTTTGAGGCATAATGCTTTGACTGGTAGCAATTGATGAAGTATAGCCGCAGTGACAAGTTATGGAAGTGAGAGTGACATATTAGTAATAGGTTGATTTATTTAGTGGTAGTGACAGGTTATCTAAATTTATATTTCTGGGTGGTTGGACAAGGCAAGGAAAGGGGGTTGTAGCCTCCTTTTGGTTGGTTCCATAGAATCTGGAAGTTGGAGATTCATTTCGGTTGGAGCCTAAAAACTAGGGGTTGAAGCCTGAAAACTAGGGGGTTGTAGCTAGAAAATAAGGAAGTTGGTTCTTCCTATGAATGTATTTCTTCTGACATATAATAAAATCATTCTGTGGTTTTTTCTCGCATTGGGTTTCCACGTAAACTCCTGGTGTACTATGTATTTGCCATTTCTTATTGTTCATGGTTTATTTATACTGTTGATGATACATTAAATTCTAATGTTAAACTATTGAATATTTTTCATAAATTTAAAGAATACACATTGTGGTTAAAAGTGGAAATAAAGTTTTCATACTAATTTGCCCCTCCCCCCTCTTAGTATTCCAACAAATGGTATTAAAGAAGGTCCTTCAAGAAACAATTTAGCCACTAGAAGGAGATCATGGAATATGCTAAGATTGGAGCACTGAGGTTTCATGGACATAACTATGCCTTTTGGAATAAAATGATGGAAACCTTTTTACAAGCATGAGGATTTGATGTTTGGAAGTATGTAGTAGACGAATATACAACATAAGCCACTCCCCCAACTTACAAATATGGAAAGAAACTCAACAGAAGAAATTCAAAGGATAAAGGCACCATTCTGAGTAGTCTGGATAATTCATTTTTTGTCAAGGATATGCATTGCAAGATTGAAAAGGATCTATGGGATAAAATTCAAAATATTTACGAAGGAGATGCCAAATTCAAGGGAGCTAAGCTTCAAATCCTTAGAGAAAAAATGAGCAATTGAAGATGAAGGAAGATGAATACATTGAAACCTAATTTCTACGAGTTGACGAAACAATGAACACAATTAGATGATTGGGAGAAGAAGATGATGAATCAATGATTGTTCAAAAGGTTCTAAGATCTCTTCCTATGAGATTTGATCCTAAAATGTCAACCCTGGAGAAAAGAACCGATCTTGACAGGTTGAGCATGGATGAGCTACATGGAATATTCACAGCTTATGAAATGAGAATAGAACAAGATAATCCAGTCATGAAGGAATAAAAATTCAAGGCATCCAAGAATACAAAGAAGCAAAACAAGACAAATTCAAAATCATATTCTAGTTGTAACGACAATTCAGAGGAAGATGAAGAAGTAGCAAGCTTCGTGAGAAAGTTTAAAAGAGGAACTAGCAAGTACAAATGTATTCTTCCATTAAAATGTTTTAATTGTGATGGAATTGGTAAATTTTATTCTAAATGTCCTTATTCTAGAAATGAAGAAGAAGATCCTAAGAAGCAAAAGAAAAAGAAAAAGGGTGACAAGAGAAAGAACAAAAAAAAATTATTCAAGAAAAAATTCTACTCAAAGTAAGACAACTCTTCATCACATGAGGATGATGATAGTGACAATGATTCAGAAAGAGTACTCTTCATGGAAGTAGAATATGATGAAGACGATTACAAATATTCTGAAGAAGAAGGTGAAGTCGACCTTAAATTAGAATTAATTAGTGCCTTAAAAGAACTAGGAAAAGAAAGAAAGAAAATAAAGTCACTCAAGGAAAAGTTAAAGAAGAAAGAAGGATCTCAAAATTCCAACTCAGAAGAAATAAAGAAGATAATCAAAAATATATAGATCTAGGTAGAAAAAGACAAAAGGATTGAAGAAACACTCAGAAAACAATTAGAATATAAAGAGAAGATGATTGAGAGATTGGAAGTAGAAATAGTTACCCTAAGAAAATATCTTCAGAAGAAATATATGCAGCAGACTAGCACCAAAATATTGGATGATATCATCAACATTCAAATTCCATAATATGACAAGTCTTGGATATGATACTATGTAGATTGATAAAGGTTCAATATCCAAGACAACATAACATGAAGTAGAACAAAGCAACTATGAAAAAATAGTCAGAGGTAGTCAAGAATAAAATCACACAGGAAATGGACCACCTAGAAGATTCATAACATAGAACTAGAAAAAAAGAAAATCTCAAGAAGAATAAGGATTCAAAATATCAACGTCATTCAGAAGATCCCCTACATCCAGGTATCAAACTATTTTTTTTTTGGTTTATGATATTCTTGCAATAATTTTTGTCACAAAGATGCAAAATTTAGAGCCTATGCCAAGAACAAAAGAAACTCTGAATTGTATTCAAACAACAATTATCTCATAAAGTCACATGAAGCACAAAACAAAAATCACAACATTTTTGGTTCACTAAGTAATGAAACAGAGTGTTACAAGTGAAACAATTTTGGACACATGGCCAAAGATTGTAGATTGATTGTTCCTCCAAAGGAACCAAAGAAGAATAAAAACATTCATAAACAAGAACCACAAAGGATATGGAGAAGAAATCGGGATCAATTCAAAAATTAAGAATGCTCGCTTGCTTTACAAGAGCAACAAAAGAAAAGTGGGTGTATTTTGAAAATGGTTGTTCGAAGCATATGACAGGTGACAAGAATGTGTTTTTGACTCTAAAGAAGGAATGAGATGGATCAGTTTCATTTGGAAATGATGACTCAGCCAGAATAATAGGTAGAGAGACAACCAATCCTGGAAGCAAATATGACAAGGAATAAAATATTCTACTGGTTGAATATATGAAGCAAAATATTCTAAGTGTTAGTCAAATGTGTGATAAATGACAAAAAAAAAAATTGATTCTGAAAAATGAAAGATCAGAAAAGAAGGATTGGGAAAATTGGTAGCTACATCTAGAAGAACCTCAAACAACATATATTTCATGAATGAAATTGGAAGGGAAAAATGTTTCCTAGGAAAGGAACATGTAAGTTGACTCTTGCACTGAAGAATGGGTCACGTGAATTTTTATAACCTTGTCAATATTAGTAGAAAGGAAGAAGTGAAATAAATGCCTGAGATATCAAAGAAAAAAAATACTCTATGTGAGAAATGTCTACAAGGAAAAGCAAAATAGGACCAAGTTCAAATCAAAAGAGTACTCCACGAAAAAACCATTGGATATTGTACACATTGATCTATGTGGACCTATAAGAACAAAGGGATGAATGGGAGAACATTATTTTATTCTACTAGTGGATGACTATACAAGAATGAATGCAATTTTCTTTCTGTTGTAAGAAATCTTACCCTGCAGACAATTTAAGCTCCCCTTTGAACCAAGACTCCTATCTTTGGTCCAAATAAAGAAGAGAACAAGTGGTTACTACTTTCCCTATAGATTTGACTCAATCAAGCAAGCAAGATATAAGAAGAATGATGTGGCATACCTGGTTGCGATGTTCATCCTTGCTACTCCAATCCTTGGGCTTAATCTCCAAGATCCTCAATGAAACTGAAGTCCTACAAAGACTAGCAAAGGAACTCTTCCTCCTACTCTAGGTGATTATATAAAGAAGATCTATCTATGAATATTGAAATGACAATAGACAAGGAAATGTATAAAACATGAACTTGAAGGGAATACACCAAGTTGATATTAATTGGAAATCCAAAGAAGGAACTTATAAAGCATGATTGACGATGCAACAATCTTCTACAAGATCTCTGTGTCCATGCCTTGCATGAATCTTGAAATCAAAATGTTGATGCTTCCTCCAGAATCAAAGTTTTGATACTGCTAATATTCCCCCCTTCACCTTGTAAATACCTTCAATATATAGGCTTTGATAGGTACAACCACCATGAGAAAATGAAGGATACGATTAAGGATATGAATCCTTAAGTAGGTATTAGATCCTAGGATAGATCCCATAGGGTAGGATTCGACCACAACAAACCTCACCCAACTTGGAGATGGCCCTTAGGAAAATGTGGAGGATCACCAATTTCTCTCTAAAAAGACTAGAACTCCCCATAGTGAGAGACAAAGAGCCATGTCACCCTCCTAACAAGGTCATAGGAGAAGTAGATCCCCCCCTAGTGGGTAGGGGAGAGCCGCTCTTCTTAAATGCCCAAATTTAGTAAAAATTTCCAAGGCGAAGGTATGTTTCGACATTCAGATGAGAGGGATTATTCTTACAACATGACTTAGGGATTGTGGAAAATGTATTTCATGGTGTCAATGGGTTGTGACACTCAGCAAAGTGAATGTGACACTTGCAACAATGCATGCAACACTTAACAAGGTGTATACATCACTTTGCAACACTTAGGGTGAGAAACTCAAGTGTGACCTTTTGGTGTGTAATAGATGCCCCATAAAGTGTGAGGTTAGAAGAGAAATTGATGGTCAAAATACTTTATAAATTATTCAATGAAAGGGTGCTGGAGTCGAAGAACTTGGAGGAAGCTACAAACAATCATCATTCAGTATACAAATATGTTCCATTTCCGAGGCATGTATACCTATGCTTGGAATATGATATGAATCAAAGAACGTCCACTGATCAATACACTCTGGATCCATGATAATAATGACTAAGGATATGGCCACTAGAGATACAATTTGGATCCATACCTCCATGACATGAATTGATCAGACCCACAAAAAATACACAGTGGAGCTACGATATGACAAAACATAACCATGGATCAATACAATGTGGATCTATGTGACAAAATATATATCAGTAAGATTGTCAACATGATGATTGCACTAAAATATTTTACATGATCAAATGATCTCCATCACAACCTAGGAAAATAAAATAACAGAGTGAGCTCCCAACCCAGGGTCTTCGTCGAGATCTTTATGCAGTATGAATCTAGCCATGTGAATAAATTATTTGATGTCGAACATGGTAGAAATCACTTGATTATTGGTCATTGAGGTAAACCATTAACAAGTGCGATTCAAATCACCAATGGTGTCAATGACTCCCAAGGTACCCTAGTAAATTCCAATGAATGTGAATAAGTGAGATGAGGTATAACATTTGTGGAACCATTCAATTAGAGGCCAATGATGTAAATCTACTATCAGAAGTGAGGAGGCCTTCCATTGAGGCATGTAGGTCCCAAGGTAATAATTGGTTTCTAATTATAATTTCCAGATAATGTGGCAAAGTTGAAAGGAATAGACTCATTGAAGGAGGGCCATGATGTATCCCCCATTATCAAAATGAAACTAACATAGGAAAGTGATGTAAGATGGTGAATCGAATGAGTATGGACTAACATAGGAAATTGAAATTAGTAATACCGCAGATGGATGAATTGAAGTGAACTTCCCTTGAACATGATGAGGCATGACAAGTGACTTGGAAACATTTGAATCGACGAGTACCAGGTGTTAACTCTCCAAGAGTCAACCCCAGACTCCAAATAGGAGTAATCTTGGTAACATACAACTTGATTTAACTTAGGCTTAAAATCAGGGATCAACAAGACTTGAAAGAAGGGAAAAGACAACACATTTCACTAGAGATCAGTGATAGACCATTGGGAAATGGATTCATGAACATTCTTCTCATTGAAGGAATTTAAGTTTCCTATTAGAAAAAGGTTTTGTTTAATAATGAAGAGAAGAATAAAAGAACTGACATAAATATTAACATTCACTAAGAAAAGATCCTCTCTGCAAAGAGAATTTAGACGTGCTTGAATAGTAAGAATGATAGATGGGAAAGTTTACAATAGATCTTGTGTTTCTTTAGGAATCCATAAATGAAATACAATACATTCAAACAAGAAGAATAATATGATATAAAAACATAAGAACATAATATGATAAAAAAACTCATATGAATATTCAATAACATACTAGCTTACAACCACATGCCCCTCCGACTTACAAACTGATTTCCATAGTGATTCTGCTTCTAAATCCCTCTCGGGTCTTTGAAAAATGGAACCTCCTCAATGATTTACAATGCCTCTCTTATAGCCTAGGATTTCAATGCCAAATTTACAATTCTAAATCCCCCTCTTGCATAGGATTCTAGGCCTTGGAGATAGGTGGCAATAGTCAAAGAGACAAGAATCCAACAAACTACTAATTTTCAGGAAGTTGTTGGAAGTCATTAATAAATTGTTTCCAACTCATTGCACGAGGTCTTTAATGGAAATAAAACTTAGGTGAAAGTGTCACTTAGCATATAAAAAATATCTAAGAAGTCGTTCGAACCCTCCTTGACAAGTGACAACCTCCAAAAAAAGAGAATATCCAAAAACTATGCAAAATAGAGAGTTTGCAGTGCCAGTTTGCAGCGCACTGGTGTTTTAATTGTATCCCTCAAATGATAAACTAGGTCAGGATGAAATTTGGTCATCAAGTCAAAAAGGATATCATTCTCCTCCAAAAACAAATTTAGAGAAACCCACATGACCGTTTTATAATTATGATCAAATATTTAGAAGTAGTTGCTACAGGAAAATAATTCGTAGAGCCCTTGTCTCAGTTCGCAGGGCCTATGACAAAACATCAAAAACCCTTCTCTTAGCCTTTAAAATGGTATGAAAAAACTCATGGAGTACCTATTAATGTTGGGATTTATGCTGATATCTGTGAATGTGAACAGATTTGTTTGCAAGATGACCAACCCCCAACGCTCCTCTTCAAGTAGTTCACAACACCAAATTCAAAATCAATGGTTCACTTCAAGGAGACTATTGGACTACAACTCTATGTCCTAACATCTGGCTCCACAAGGGATGGAGACCTCCCTGTGAGGCTCCAAGAACATTTAGTTCCAGTGCCTTATCCATTGGGTTGGTGGAGTCTTATTCAAATACTAAAATCAAGATGAAAACTAAAATGCTTTAACATGAGCTTATTTATCTACATGACCCTACTCTAACTGACTTTTACAATTTGCTCAGGCGAAAACAAACTTCCACCATAGGCACTCAAAATATTTGGTAACATAATTCTTGTCTTCACTGCAAATGATCCATAAGAAGCAAGAAAAGTGTGACAACTGACTAAATACATTCTTAGGATCACCAATATTACCTCCAAATGCTAAGAAAATGATAAAATTTCCAGGCTCCAAATCATTTGAAAAGTGCAACTACATGTATTCATTGACAAAGTCATGAAACAGATGGCAAGTCATACCTAACTCACAAAAGGTTACCTTCTCTACTTCAAAGTTTCCCACGGGTTGTTTGTTGTCCTTTGCAAGCACATGTGATTGAATTATAGACAAAGGAATTTTTAGGTTGAATTATTTCTCCTCATATTTAGAACCACATGTTGGTTGATTGCTAATCATTTATGCATGTACTATAGGAACAATTTGCTTCTCATACACATGGTTTTTATCAAAAAAGGGCTACTCATTTGTTGGTGATGGATAGGAGATCAGATGCATATGTAATTCCCCTTCAACACATCCATAGCATTCCCAAGGATCAGAATCGTAATCATCATATACATGAATAGTGCTAAGAGGTTCCAAAGAAATCATAGAAAAATTATGTTCATCACCATCACTGGTATTTTCATCAAAAATGGGTTGTCCATAAAAAACCTTTGACTCTTGACATTCGTAATGTTTTTTTTTTAAGATGCTCTCTATCCACAAAGTGTTCATCCAAACTCTTTGTCAACAATAGGCTACTCTTGTTCAATATTTGAGACAGTGACTTCATCATAAGCAAAGTTGTCAAAGACATCTACTTCAAGGGAAAAATCACCCATTGTCTCTTCCTCATAAGAGCAACAAATAAAATATGCCTTCAAGTAATGAGAACTAGGAAAAGAAAGAGATGGATCTTCTTGAACCTCACAGTCAGGAGAGAAACTTAATACATCTTGAACACTTTTCTCATATTCCTCACAACAATCATGAAAAAGAAACTAAGAGGAGTAATACCTTTTATAGTGCAAATTGAAAGCATCATGGAATTCTCCCAAGGTGGATATGATTACAGCTGGAAGAGAAAAGTACCAGTCTCTGGCATCATCCTTCAAGGAGAAGATAAACATTTTCATTAAGACATCCTCCTGATGCAATTTCAACTGCTCCATGCATTGATTAAAATTAATGAGATGTTGAGCAGGATCTACATCCTTTTCTTCTCTAAAGACAGGCAGTAAATCTCCCCATTCTAGTAGTTGAGGCACTGAATTTGGAAAACCAGAGATGGATGAAAAGTTTAGAGGAGAAACTATCCTTTCCAAGATAGCCTCCATGGCCTTTGACATCTTGGTTCTTCATGGAGTGGAATCACCACGTGAAAGATGCAGTCTTTTCTGTCTCCAATACTTGTTCACCATCAAGAAATGGTTGCAATATTTGTCGTTTCTCCCAGGGAAAATATTCAACTCGTCCTCGAAAATGGTGCCAAAATGTTAACTCTCCAAGAGTCACCCCCATACTACAAATAGAATTAATCTTGGTAACATACAACTTTATTTAACTTAGGTTTAAAATAAGGAATCAACAAGACTTGAAAGAAGGGAAAAGATAATAGATTTCACTAGAGATCAGTGATGGACCATTGGGAAATGGAGTCATGAACATTCTTCTCATTGAAGGAATTTAAGTTGTCTATTAGATAAAGGATTTTTTTTAATAATTAAGAGAATAATAAAAGAGTAGACATAAAGATGAACATTCTCTAAGAAAATATCCTCTTTGCAAAGAGAATTTAGATGTGCTTGAATAGTAACAATGATAGATGGGAAAGTTTACAATAGATCTTTTGCTACTTCACAAATCCATAAATCAAAGACAATAAATTCAAACAACAATAAGAATAGGATATAAAAACATAAGGACAAAATATTATAAAAAAACTCGTATGAATCTTCAATAACATACTAGCTTACAACCACATGCCCCTCCAACTTACAAACTGATTTCCAGAGTCATTCTTCTTCTAAATTCCTCTTGAGTCTTTGAAAAACTAAACCTCCTCAATGATTACCAATGTCTCTCTTATATCCTAGGTTGTCAATGACCCCTCTTGCATAGGATTATAGGCCTTAGAGATAGGTGGCAATAGTCAAAGTGACAAGAATCCAACAAACTACTAATTTTGAGGAAGTTGTTGGAAGTCATTAATAAATTGTTTCCAATTCACTGCACGAGGTCTTTAATGGAGCTAAAAATTAGGTGCAGGTGTCCCTTATCATCTAACTGATATCTAAGAAGTCGTTCGAACCCTCCTTAACAAGTGGCAACCTCCAAAAAAGGTGAATATCCAGCAGCTGTGCAAAACAGAGAGTTTGCAACGCTAGTTTGTAGTGCACTGGTGTTTTAATTGTATCTCTCAAATACCAAACTGGGTCAAGATGAAATTTGGTCAGCAAGTCAACAAGGATAGCATTCTCCTCCAAAAAACATTTTAGAGAAACCCACATCACCTTTTTATAATTACGATCAAATCGTTAGAATCAATTGCTACAGGAAAAGAGTTCACAGTGCCCCTATCTCAGTTCGCAACGCCTGTGACAAAACATAAAAAACCCTTCTCTCAGCCTTTAAAATGGTATGAAAAACCACATGGAGTTCCTAGTAAACCTAGGCTTGATGTTGATGTCTATGAATGTGAACAAAGATGTTTGCAAGATGACGAACCCCTAATGCTCCTCTTCAACCAATTCACAACACCAAATTCAATTCTATGGCCAATTTAACACTAGACTACAATTCTATGTATTAACACCAAGAACATAAGAACAATATTTTTCTAGAAAGAAAAAGTATAATGACACATAGAATTGGTATGACTTAGAGACAACCAAATTACCCAACTGTAAGACGAGATGCCAACAAGTTCCATGTTCAAGGGCGACAATAGCTGCCATAAAGGATTCCAAAAAATTGACCCACTTCCTTCAATTCCCCCCCCCCATCCATATAGATGAGTACCTATTTATTTTTTAATGAGCTTGCGGAGGATAACATATGCTCAGTATAGCTCATCCTTTGGATAAGTCCCTCGTCTTATGTTTAACGGACCTAAAGAAGGAGGGGTTCAGTCATGTATGGGTCCTAGATATTGGACTAACATAGGTCCTTCAATGCATACTTTTACGAGATCAAACAAGGTAAACTCGATGTTTTTTCATGTTTAGAGAGTCTGAAAAGAACTTAAAGACAATTCCATGGATGAATTTTTTGTAAATTTAGTCTCCCAAGACTAAAAAAAGTGTAAAAGAATATAGAGGAGAACTCTTTTAATCATTCTTGACTAGAGTGTTCCTTTTTCGTAATTAGTCTTGCGAGGCCGAAAAAGAGATAAACTACCACTTGAAAGACACCCTTTCAAAACTTTTAATGAGTGTGAAAGGAAGAAAGCTCACTCAACAATATTTTCATTTTTAGGGAGTCTGGAAAGAGATTAAAGGAGACTCGAAAGCGTTCCTTTTTCATATAGCTTTTATGAGTCCAAAACGTAGATAAAAGTAAAATCAATAACCTATTCTCATGTTTTAACAAGAATGATAAAGAACAAATAATGAGATCAATAACTTGCTCTCATGTATTTACGAGAATGAGAAAGAACAAAGATTAAGCTCGGAACTTCCCAACGTAATGTCCAAATGTTTCGAACAGAACCCATAGATAGTTGGTACTTTTCCCCCAACTTGCATGATAGAAGCTAGTGGCTTTTCTCAATCATGATGTTGTTGGCAGCCAATTCAATTTTTTAATTTCCCTAAAAGCTGCCTACACCTATGTCTCTTGAACTTCAAATTTCTATCGCATTTTGCAAACAGAAGACATTTTTATTTCATGCGACATTTGCAAATTGGTTTCGATTTATTTTTCATGACTGAAAGCGTGAAAACTCCTCCATCACTATTTGGACTGTCGTGATCTTCTCATTGATATTCTGAAAAGCAATTACCTTTGGTTTTCTATTAAGTGGCTAGGATGATTTTCAAACTACGTCCATTTACCTACTTTTACTTTGATTGCGCATTTTGATTTTATTTGATTAATAAGCCATTGAGCATGCAAATTTATTGGTTACATTTGATTCTATAAGGGTCATGGTTGATTTTCGTTTTATATGATATGATCCTTATTGTTATGATCTCTTGACTTATCGGTTTTATGAGATCTTTTGTTACAATATTTTAAAAACTTCGAATCAAAACATTTGACTATGCAACAAGCGCATTGGTAATATTATGAGTTTCATGGAAATAGCTTGAAGTTATGCAATGGTGAGTTGGTTAACTTTGGGTTTTGGTTTAATGGTTTTAAGTTATGCAATGACTCATTGATATAATATATGGTCTTGGTATGGCAAGTTGATACATATATCCACCGCCCAAATTGTCGGGTTGGCCGATTCATATGGTTTAAACGATATTATGGTGGATGGAACAACATTGTATTATGCCATTATTATCCTTCATGGCGGTGATAATCCCACCACCTTCGCACGCATACAATTAATTCATTCCCCTTTGAGCACTTGCAGCTGTTAGCCATAACGATTTTCGCCTCTGTGTATTGTATTGTTCAATCCAAACCCTACTATGCACCCAAACCATGGCTCCAGTCGTAAGGGCCAAGCCCAACGATTGCCAAGCATTGCTGATGTTCGATGGTGCTTATAGAGACCTGGAGGAATTCAGATGGCTCCCATTCATACGCAGATTCGATGGTTATAACCCTAGCATGGCTCGACAATTTGCGTTAACCTTTGATGGCTACCGAGCCAAGGTTGGGGATGTGCAACTGGAAATTAATGATCAATTTCTTAGCTGGCTACCAGTCTGCCTGCTATGGGACAGAAGTGGTCGAAAAATTGCAAAGTGGAAGATGTCCCATGGACATTGCTCTTCCAATCTCGAATGGTGAACTCCTGCGCCAAAGGTTTGCCTGAAAATCTGTTAAAGCAATGCTGGCATGACCTGCTAATGATAACCAAGCAATTCATTACTTGCGAGGGTAGGTACGGGTTCGTTTTCTTGTATCACCTTCGTCTATTGATGCTTTTTATAGGCTACGATATTAATATGCCTCACTACCTGCATAGGAGTCTGTTTAAGATGGCTAAAAGGTACAAACGCAACCAGGCCAATACCAGCCTTTTCCATTTTGGGTTAATTAAAATGCTTATGGCTTATGAGTTGGGGTTACGTCGTGACTGTTGGAGTGATTTTCTCAGTCGTAATGGCTTTGAAGACTCAAGCCCACCACAGGTTGATAAACTTATGGTAACCGAAGGCAAGTCGGTACCACCTGTGCCTTATAGTTCTCTCTTACCCAAACCCCTACTCGATTCACCTATGGACCTACCCAATTCTGTGACCCAATGTGTGGAAATTCCTAAACCCATAGCCAAAAAGGCTAAAGCTAAAACTGGTGCAAATTCTAAAGGAAAGAAAAACCCCCAGTTAATCTCTCGCATGGAAAGAAATAAACCGAGACCCCCTATCAACCCGGAGCCTATCATAGTCAGTGAAGATTCTGACTCGGAGATTGAACGTTTCCTTGCAAATGAGTATCCCTACTCAGAAGGTCTGAGTGACAAACCCTCATACGACTTTGTCAAAAACCTACCACCTCGTTTGCGGAATGATCCCAATTCTCAAGGCATTCAAATGCCTCGTGGAACCCTCGGTAACTTGTCGAAACCCTCTCCTTCTTAACCAGTTGTTCCACCATGCGATCAGTGTGGCTTATGTTTGGAAAAATACTACCTAGATGTGCCGATCTTGCAATCTAGAATTCATGCTCTGGAGGATCAAGTGGAAAACCTCACCAGTCATAATGCGAAGGTACAACCCACTGACACGAAACAGTGAACAACAGGTTCAATTCTGTTTAAGAATGTCGAGTCGGCTACAACAATCGTCAATTCAAAGTTGGCATAACCCGAGCAACCTCACTGGTATGATTGTCCCCTGTTTATATGTGATACACTCATAAGCTCTGTTTACAGCGTGGATTGGTGTTGACACATAAGCATGCACTACTGTATATAATTTCGTTTTGATAAATTGAATTTCGTTATCGTTTTAGTTTTGATTTGATCCTATTAATCATAATGTGGATTTGATTGTTTTAAATTGGTTGCAATTGAATGTTTTATTGCATCTATTATAGACACAAATTGTTTTGCATTTCAAATTTTGAAACACGATCTATGTTTTGATCCGAATTGGTTATGATGCACATGATGGGTAAGCGATGGTTATCTATTACAATTTTATTTACATATGACTTTGACCAGCTTAGATACGGTTTGGATTATGTTTAAAAAAGGTTTTGTTTTATATTTACCCAAATTGTGAATTGATACAAATCGTAACAGTCATGCAAGTCCCAGCCAGTCAATTCGTTGTGGCCCGTTGACCCTGTTCTCTTTTGAATAGAAATGACAATGGATATTCGATTACGAATGGATTTGTAAAACGGAAATGATCATGCCCAGGATGATGAGTTGTTCTATATTTGATTCAAACCCGATTTTATTTGATTGCTACCCAGCTTATGGTTATCAATGTTGTTGAATTTTGACTATGTAACGCCCAGTGATCTAAATCTATGGCAAAGATGGTTAATACTGTTATGCACTTTTCATTTTGACTGTATCATAACAGCCTTTCCATATTGGTTTTTGATTGAAACAACAAGAATCTTATGCATATCGTTACACCAGTATCAAATCGATGTTGACCATGGTAGATTATGAGTTTGTTGGATTAAATTATGTATGTGATTGTATTGGATTACATCGAATCTCATATGATACGATTCACCATTCATTTCATTTAATATGAAACAGTTTGATTGCTATATGACCTAGTTTTATGGTAACTGAAAACAGAGCATTCTTTACTCTGTTTTGATTGCATTCATTTTGATATTGTTTAATTTGAATGATAATTTCACTTGAATCATTGGTAATTCATTTTTTGATGATTAATAAAAGATGATTGGATTGATTTTATTTGATTTCTATCTGGTCATGTATGCTATTCTTGACTAGCTACAAAATCAGAAGATTCTGTAGCTAAGTCTGTAGAATCATTTTTTTAGTGTTTTACTACTGAAATGTCTTTCTAATTTGATACTTGTGTTCTATTGCAGGTAAATCCGAATTTGCAATTAAGTTGTTGAGCAGTTAGGGGATGTTTCAAAGATTTCACTTGCATTTTATTTTCTTAGTTTAGGAGATTTTGGGATATCTCCCAGATTATGTAAAATTGTTTGATATTATTCACAAGAAAGTTTTACCTTGTGAAGAGACTTATAAATACTTATGATTTTTGTAATAATCATCATCCTCATTCGTGGGAGAACAAGGATATGGAGTTATAATACAAACTAAAGCAGAATTTGGTGTTTTGTCACAGATTTAGCTTCTCAATATATCAATATTTTGTTTTATGTTGTGTATATAAGTTTGTTTATGGTTTATGACTACTTTAGCTATCTAAATCATGTGCAAATGATATAATTTTAATCATTGTCATCCATATCTTGTCTCTTCCAAATAGATAAAAGACATAACAATTGTTAATTCAGTTTGTGAATGACAGG
>ML805343.1:9582-33458 GCA_009831015.1 Picea engelmannii
AATAAGATGTTTGTTTCAAAGATAGCTAAAAGCAATAGAAAATCACTTCAAAACAAAAAAAAAAAAAAAACAAAGTTTCTCTTTTACCGCGAGTTATTCAGAAAAAGGAAGTGTTCTTTTAACTAAACAATTATAAAGAAAAACCAGGCTTTGTAACTGAAAGACACTCAAAGTAAGATATCAAATCTTTCAAAAGAAAACAAAGCAAAGATGGCTAAAAGCAGCACTGAAGCCTCCTCTCTAGGTATATCTCAATTGATTATCAATCTCGACTCTCAACTCGTGGTCTGTCAACTAAATCATGAGTACGTCCTTCACAATTCAACTTTACTACGTCTCCATCTGAGGGTTCACCGTCTCAAAAGAGATTTTGAATTTCTTGAATACAAACACATATTGAGAGAACTCAACACAATCATGGATTCGTTAGCAAATTGCATGTTGGATTGGTATATTGCGCATAGATAAACATTTGAAACATAAATCATATGTATAAACACATCACATAAAACAAAAAAATATAACATAGGTAGCCGCAAAACTCATTTATATATATAAGCATGATAGAAAAATGTTTTGTCAAATACATCATACAAAACTACATAACGAGGAAAAACATGGGATTTCATGCCCATAGTATCATCATAAAGACTACAAAATGACTAGGGACTCTACTCGTCCTCCTATATCATGTTATGCTCCGCATAACACATTATCACTCGTGCCACTCGTTGTAGAAAATGATTGAGGCTTTCAGAAACCCCAACTGCATGGATGATTTTAGGGGCTAAATTTCGTCATAGGCTAATTTTCCATGTTTTTTCCAAAAATGAGATTCGCTATTTTAAAAATGAATCACCCAAATTCTATAGGATAAAATTATTTTACCTTAAAAATCGCAAAATTTTTATAAAAACTATATAAAATCCTTATAAATTTGAATAATTTTACAAAAATATCGCCAAACATTTATAGTTGGAATATGAAGGATTAGTAAGATTCATCAAGGTTTCTACATTTTAAAATAATTTTCCATCCTTAAAATCATGCCTGCCCAACTGTATGTCGCTGAAAGTGTAGTGGCACATATCGCCTCCTCAAGGGAGGTGTTTTAACCTAGGTCTGCACCCCTTCCCCTTTTCCTCCTTTACTCTATACATCCATCAATTCTGAGTTTTTTGGTGGATTTCTTAGCTTATTATCCATTATTTAATCACTCGACTTAATGGCCCCTACTCGCCTTTACTTATTTTGCACCATCTTTTTTCACTTTTTTGAAGGATGGGTTCATGTTCTAGTTTGACTTTGAAATACATGTCATCATATTTTCCACTAATTGAGTATGCAACAGGTCCACCAAGTCTTTTATGTGTGTAGGAGACATCCAGGTCCAACAACTCCTTTGTAATCTCAGTAAGCTTCCGTAGAAAAAGGCATCAAATCAAAGCAGTCCATTTCGGGCTTAGAATTTAAGCCAAACAGATAGGTCAAATCTTCAATGGTGGAGATCCAACAATCGATAGAGATCAATGGTTCTTGCGCATTCGAAGCCTCAAACTCACACAGGGTTTAACATGATTGACTTCACGACTTCGACGTTCGGGTGTCTAAACTTTCCATTGGTTCAAATCTTTCGAAGTGTCGAGACGTCGAAGTCTCAAAGACTTCAAAGCTTCGAAGTACCAGAGCCTCGAAGTGTCGGAGTGGACCCTCAATACCACTTCACCTCGTGAGTTACTTCCTCCAGGAGGTTTTACTTCAAGACAAGCACGAAGCCTCGAAATGTCGAAGTGTCAGAGACACGTGGCATCTATCAGTTTCAGACGCATGGAACTCTTATATCATGACACGTGGCACCCATTTTGGCACATTTGGGGTTGACATATGCATTATTTCAAGAAACACATGTCACCCTCCTTTCTGTGACACGTCAACAATTGACGTTAGGCCACCGCCTCAGATTCAAGAGGTCTTCCTCGAAGAGGTTTTCAAACGCAACACTACAGGTCTCCTGAAGTTCTGAACTCCTGAAATCTTTTAATGATTAAAGTATTAATCTCTTGTTAATTAGCCTAATATAAGAATGGATTAGTGACTTCGCAAGATTAGAACTTTGGGAGATTTAGATGTAGCGCAAATCGCAAACCTCTGAATGTTGGAAATCCGAAGTGGCTCATCCACATTTATTGCCTATTTGAAAGGTTTATAAAGGGGCACCAAACTAGGAATGGGGAAACTACACATCCAAACTCCATAAAAGCGCAACATAACTTGATTTTGTTCTCCAAGAGATAAGTGGGGAAAGACACGACCAGACTTCTAGTTGTCTCCAGTGGCCTCCAACAATGTGTGGGCATGCCATGATCGATACCAAACTCAGTTCTGTCACTCTTGGTCATTTCTTTCAAATATTTGTTCGCTCCAACGCATGCATCAGTCCAGTTTCATTGTCAGTAGTAGTTTTCAGTTATTTAATTGCAGGATTGTTTTAGATTAAGGCATAATCAATGGTCTTTTTTGTGTGATAAGAACCACTCCTTTTTATTTAATTCGGGCTCAAAGTATACATTAAGTGACTACATCCAGTGCTTAGTGAAGTTAATAAATTGTTTAACGATAGATGTGGTAGATTTAAGCCTTGGTCCCAGATGGACGAGAGCTTTTGCAACTCTGATAAATAGGCAGTTTTTGTATGTTTTAGGTGTTTAGTTTTTGGGAGAAGAATAGAAGCAGTAGAAGGGTTAGAAATGCTCAGATAAATGTAAAGTTATCTACCTAGTGAATATATGTTGATGACAGTTGTGTTCTCTTACTCAAATATTTATGTGTTTAATCTTGTCTTGATTGCAAATTTTGTGATGTGTCCAATGTACATTTCCTTATTCTTTCAGTCATTGTTTTAGTTCATCTTTTTGTTGATTCTGCAACTTGTTATACAACTATTTTTTAGCGAAATATCCACTATTTGGAAACCTGTTGAATGATTTGCATCTAGATACTTGTCTAAGTCTTAAGATATTATTTTAAGTCTTTATTCTCACATAGAAATTGATTCATTGCATTGCTTATCGTTTTTTCATGTGTTTGTCTTTTCATATTCCCAATTGTCTATTAATACACATACCATTAGAAAAGGAGAACCTACTTTTATATTGTGTGGCATGTCCTACCAGATTACCATATTTGAAAACCTATCCTTAAGCTGACCAACAAACCTATAAAAAAACCAATCATTATAAACTTGAGGTGGCCTAGAGCTTTTCCCTTTAGCAGTCAGGTGCAGACTTTAGGACCAACATCTCTTGGTGTTGTTGTCGGGGAACGTAGTAAAAAAATATCTTTCCCTGGGAGAACGATATTGAATAGCTCTGACCTTTGATGGTGAAAAAATATTAGACACAGACAAACTACCATCTTTCACTTGGCGACTCCATTGAGTAGAATTTACGAAATAAATAATGGTGCTCAAAAAAGGACTCAACAGATCCAAATATGAACACATAAAAGCCACCAAGGCTCATCCTAACCTTGAAAAGGACACAGTAGTCTCTAATCCAGAAAGGAAACTAAGAAAATACACCATAGCTCAGAGATATACCTCCCCCTTCAAGGGTAAAGTTGTGCCCAAAGAGTCTACTTCTCTTAATCATCGCAAGAAGTTATAATTTGCTAGCCTTGAGAATCATAATTCCAAGGAACCTCAGACATATTCAACTCTTGACTCTACTTCATCATCTAGTCCATCATCCATCCCTATGGCTCCCATAAATCTTTAGATTCCTATTGCATAAGCAATGGCTTATAACAGGATGGATGCCATAATTGATGCCATATACACACCCCTAGTTTTGCATGTAGGATTACTTTCACTCCTAGCCACAAATTACATAAAATATTTACCAATATATGATGGGGAAGGTGATGTCACAACTGAGGAACATCTAGTAGCCTTCTACAACTTTGCAGACAACTTTAACAATGATTATGAAGATGTGTGTATGAGGTTGTTTGTGTAGAGTCTGGATGGGGAAGTAAGGAAATGGTTCTGGAGTCTTCCTCCAACCTCCATCGTAGATATTGAGGAGTCAAATGAAGATTTCATAAAAAAATGGGGAGATAGGAGATATTATCTCTACTACATCACTGAGTTTGGGGCTCTAAAGAGAAAGAATGGTGAATCTATTTCAGACTTCACCAAGAGATTCAATAAGATGTACGGTGGAATCCCAGATGATATCAAACCAACTAAAGCCTCTACCAATATTACTTATGCCAATGAATTTGAGGCAGATTTCTCCCTTCTGTTGAGGGAGAGAAGATCCACCACCTTGTTTTCCATGCAGGAAGAAACCATTGAGGTTGAATCCAATATCTTGGCATCAAACATGTTAAAGACTAGATCTGATAAAGACAAGAATAAACAAAGAGAATATTCCCCTTCCTCCTCTAACCCAACCACATATGATCCCAAACTTGATGAAATTAACAAAACTTTGAAGGATTTGACATCTCAAATAGCTAAGATGAAATGGGAGTCTAAACAACCAAACAAAGCTTTTCAAGGGGCTAGAAATAGAAATCCAAATCTGTTTAGAAGGCCTAATGATGCACCTCAGATAATGCAAAGCGAAAGGAGGAATGTTGATGATCAAAGGGTAGAAAAACCTTTCCAAAACAATCATATTGAGGAGATAGACGTAGATAGTGATGTTGTGGATGATACTATTGTTGTACTTTTAAATGAAACAAATTTTTATACTAGTCACTTAACGCAACAAGAATATGAGGTAGCACAATTCTCAAATCAGTTTGATAATCAGATAGGGGAAGAGGGAGTTGTTCAAGGCCATCCCTAGAAGAAGTATGATTTTAGGCCTAGAGAGAGAGCTCACGAAGCCACTACCTCTGGTCAAAACAAACAGGCTGAAGTTCCTCCCAAGACAAATCCAAGTAAATGTGTGTCATCTAAAGCTCAGGAACTTCCCCCATCTAAACCTGCAGTCCCTAAAATAAAAGAAGTTGATAGACCACCAGCCTCTTTCAGCCTAGAGCATGAGTTGAGCAAGATCAAGATCCCTTTGTCATTTACCGAATTGATGAAGAATGAACCTTTCAAAATATCCATCATGAAAGTTCTACAACCAACTACTTCTATTGTATCTTATGATGTAATTAGTCTGCAGGATGAGAACCCATCCATTACTGTGGGTCCACACATTGAGGATGGATCTGATGCTTATCCACCATTCTATATATCTTTAAATGTCCATGATAAGATACTGCGTAGCTGTCTCATGGACTCAGGATCCTCGTACAACATTATGCCCAAAGTTTTTATGGAAGAACTAGGTCTAGATATCACCAAACCCTACCAATACTTGTACTCCTTTGATTCTAAGAAAGTAAAATTTCTGGGACTAATAAAATATATGGTAGTTTCTATGGAACAATTACCAATGAAGAGTGTAGTAATGGACATTGTTGTGGATGACATTCCCCCGAAGTTTGGTATGCTCTTATCCATAACTTGGGATAATAAGTTTTGAGGATCATTACAAATGGACCTCACTTATGCCACCATCCTTATGTTCGGAGGGGAACATAGGAGGCTATACATAGAGGTAATATTATCCTATATCATTAGTGACCATCAGAACCCTAGAAATCACCCAATTTATGTTGTTGAGGGTGAGATCGTCTCATCTATTTTTCATTTAAACAATGACGGACCCAAAATATCAGTCAACCGACGCAAAGATCATCCACTGACATATCAACAAAACAAAGTATGGAAGATGTATTTCAATGGCTCTTCATAAAACGAAGGATATGGGGTAGGTATACTCCTCATTTCCCCTTCACAAGAGGTAATAACACTCTCTTATAAGATGGAGTTTGAAACTACTAATAATATAGTTGAATATGAAACTCTCGTGTTGGGATTGAGGGCTGCCAAAGACATGCCCATTGATTTTTTAGCAGTTTTTGGTGATTCTGAGTTAATCATCAATCAAGTCAAGAACATCTATCGAAATAAACAACATAGGCTCAAGCAATACAAAAACAAGGTATGGGACCTAATCGACCTTTTCTTTCTAGAAGTTAACATATCCTTCATTCCCAGAGGGGAAAATCAGAAGGCATATTCTCTGGCCTTAGCTTCCAGCACTTTTAGATCTCCCATTGGTCTGATTATTAAATATCAGGTGGAAATCAGACATAGAGCAACCATATCAGACAACATAAAGCACTGGAAAGTCTTTAGTGATGATCTAGAGCTGCAGAGATTTCTACACACCATTGATGAATTATCCAATATCTCAATCAACCAAGAAAGCCAAGAAGGTGAAAATAATGAATTAGAAAATCAGAAAACATCTCATCTACTAAAGATAGTAGATGGCCACGATATTATGGAGATGAAAACCAATCACATTCCAAGAGTACTAGTGCCACTGGAAAGGTTGTTTGACAGTAATGATTTTTCCAGAGAAGCTGCCATGAAGAATCAAGAAGAAGAGATAACATATTTCAATATTGGGACCACCGAGAATCCAAAGATCATCAAGTTGTCCAAAGCATTAGTTGCAGAACAAACGGACATGTATATCAGTCTCATCAAAATGTTAATGACGCTTTTACATGGTCATATGAGGATTTAAAGACATTTGACACTGACATCATCCAACACAGGATCCCTCTGAAGGCTGGCTCCAAGCCATTCAGATAGACGATTCGACAATTTAATCCCATGTTGATGTCCATAATTGAGAAAGAATTGAAACGAATGTTGTATGAAAGAATTATTGTACCATTGAGGTACTCAAAATGGGTGGCTAACTTGGTAACTTTGAGGAATAAAAACAGGGAGATATGCTTGTGCGTTGATTTCATAAATATCAACAAGTGTTCTCTAAAGGAAAATTACCCCCTCCCCAAGATGGATCATATTTTACAGAGGATGGTAGGTGCCCACAAGATTTCCTTGTTAGATGGATAATTGAGTTATAACCAGATAGTAGTGTGTGAAGAGAACAAATAAAAAACAACATTCACCACCCTGTGGGGAACATTCATGTACAGTAAGATGCCTTTTGGGCTGCTGAACACAGGAGCCACCTTTCAGAGGGCCATGGACATATATTTCGTGGGGGAAAAATAAAAAAATTTGGTTATATATTTGGATGACATCACCATTTTCTCCAAGTCTGATGATGAACATTTGCAGCATCTGGAGCAGGTTTTCCAGAAATGCAGGAGATACGGAATATTTCTGAATCCTAGGAATTCCCACTTTGCCATGCCAGAAGGAAATATCCTAGGGCACATCATTTCAGCAAGAGATATAAAAATTTATCCGAAGCGATTTTATTCCATTCAATAGATCAAAATCCCCATAAATAAAAAGGTTATCGAGTCTTTCATTGGAAAGATAAACTTCCTAAGGCACTTTGTGCCAAATTTTGCCGAAATCCTAAAGCCTATCACTAACATGTTGAAGAAAGATGTTGTGATAAAATGGTCACTAAAGACAAAGTCAACATTCAAAGGATCAAGCAGGCTTTAGTTGAATCCCCTGTATTAGCCATCCCTGACTATGCCAAAGATTTCTTCATCTTCTCTTTCGCTTCTGAGGAGACCATTGTTGTTGTCTTACTGCAGAAAAATGGAGAAGGGATGAACATCCCATAGCATTTTTTAGAAAATCTTTCTGAGATGTTGAGATGAAGTATGATATATTAGAAAAGCAGGCTTATGCATTGGTCAAAGCACTCAAGGACTCCAAGGTATATGTGTTGCAGTATAGCATAATAGCCTTTGTTCCTAGCAACAATGTCAAAGAGATTTTGGTCTAGCTAGACAGTGAGGGAAAAAGAAGGAAGTGGATTGTCAAACTATTGGAGTATGACCTTCACATAAAACCCACCAAGTTGATCAAGGGACAATGAATTTCCAAGTTGTTATCATAATCAAACTGTAAGGTGATAGGATTACATCAAATCTTCACCCAATTTGATGCACCCATCATACATCTTGGACAAGATAGCATGCAAGTATTTGAAAATTACTCCACTTCACCTTGGTATAGAAACATCATTTATTTTCTGCATCGTCTTGAATTTCCACAAGATGTGAAGAAGATAAAGGCCATGTCTCTCAAATTGAAGGCTATGAAATTCTGCATTTCAAACTAGAACTTGTATTGGAGAGATCCTGCGGGCATCCTGTTAAAATGCCTTAATGAAAATGAAGCCAAACAAGTCACAATAGAAATTCATAGAGGAGTATGTGGAGGACATCAACATTGGAAGGCCACATCTCTCAATATCCTAAGGGTAGGGTACTATTGGCCCACCCTTTTCTTTAATGTATTTACTATTGTTAGGGCCTGCAATGAATGTCAGAAATTTGCAGGAAAGTTGAAGTTACTATCACTACCCCTAAAATATATCACTGCCATAGGTCCATTTCAGAAATGGGGGTTACATTTCATAGGTGAAATAAATCCACCCTCCAATGGGCAGCACAGGTGTATTCTCATTTCCACTAACTATTTCACCAAGTGGATCGAGGTTGTGCCCACCAAGAATGTCACTGACAAGGTGATCATGAATTCCCTGGAAACCAATATTTTTTCCAGATTCGGCTTCCCTAGCAATATTATAACATACAATGCCCAAGAATTCAATTCCAAAACCATTATTGACTTATGTGGCAGTCATAACATTTCCTTGACACATTCAACGCCCTATTACCCGAAGGGGAATGGTCTGGTAGAGTCATCAAACAAAACTCTCATCATGATTATCAAGAAGTTGTTGACCTAAAACAAGAAATAATGGGACTCTAAAATCAAACATTCTTTGTGGGCCGACATAATCAGCACCAAGAAGTCTTTAGGAACCTCGCCATTTCATCTTGTCTATGGTGTAGACATTGTCTTTCCCACCCAGCTTGGTATACCGGTCCTAAAATTGTTACAGGAAGGGATTGAGGATCCAAATGAAATCAAAAGGAGAATCTTCCATATTATAGCGGTTCAAAAATAGAGAGAAGCACTGGATCAGAAGACGGAAGCATACCATAGCAAGATCAAATCAACCTTTGACAAGAAAACCAAGAAAGAGATCTTTCAAGAAGGTGACCTGGTTTTGAGGTGGGATGCCAGAAAGGATGAGAAGTCTAAGCACGGTAAGTTTGATAACCTTTGGTTTGGCCCTTTTAGGGTGGTTTAGGTTTTGGACAATAACACATTTATCTTTCACAATATAGATGATGCAAAGATCTTCTGAGACCCAGTAAATGAGCGCTTCCCAAAACATTATTTTGTTTAAGGATGAGGGAAGGTCCCTCTTGTACCATAGATGCTTTCCTTTTATTTTTTCATTTGATTAGTTAGTTTTCTGTGAATAAATACTCCATAGCCCAACAAAGGAACTGGGGTGTAGTTGTTCAGTTCAAGATTTTGTGAAAGGGGGATCGAATGGTTGAGCAAAGCTCCCTATTTTGTAATATTTTGATAACAGAGTTGTTCTCTAGTTTTGTATGAGACTTGAGACTTTCGCATTAATAGAAGTCAGTTTCTTTCATCATCTTGTTTATTCTGTGTTGAAACACTCATGCATGGAGGATCCAGACAAGGGTTTTAGTTGTATTGTAATGTAGGTTTGATTATAGTATTGTTGTGACCAATTTTAGTATTTTTTTTGTTACCTTGTCTCTTCTTATGTTGAAATGCTTGTGCATGGAGGATCTAGACGAGTTGTTGTAGTTGCATAGTAATGGAGGTTTGATTACTATGTTGCTGTGATATATTTCAGTGATTGAAACTTAAGTTCAAGAGTGCTCTTGTGCCTGAGTTTTTCTTCACCAAGTTGCTTGAAGGTCGGATGCCCATGGAAAACTTGTTCACCTTTCTCACTAAGTATTCCTTCTACTCATCTTTAACCTTAAACCACCGACTGAAGTTAATGAGGACCTCATTTCCCTATGCATTTCTTGTCTAGTTTTTGTGTTAAAACATTCTTGTACTGAGCTTTGTCCATTTGATCTCCATTCATAAACTTACCTCCATAAACATTTTGATGGGTACTGGGCTTATCCTCTTGCAATCTAAGGGTGACTTCCAGTGCTAACACCTTGCTTATTTTCAATTGGAATAGGGTTTGAAACCCATTATGTAAGTAGAGCCAGATAGATGAAACCCTCTTTAAGTAGCTTCTCTACCTCGACCTTTACAACATCTACCTTCCTAGGGTTAATTGGCCTCAACTTCTGTCGAACTAGATTATCATTAGGATAAGTCTTTATTTCATGTTCGATAATTTGAGGATCTACTCGTGGCATATCCTCATATGACCAAGTGAAGACAATGCGAAAATCCTTAAACAAGGTGGTATAATCATGGATCTCCTTAGGCGAACAATCCACACCAATGAGCACATTTTCCACAACTTTGGGATCATTTGATATGTTGATAGGTGTTGTTTCTTAAATATTGTCCACGTTCCTTTCAGTGTAAATACCATGATTTAATAAAGGGTTCATGGTTCTATAAACATTGTCATTCATGTGGACATGGAACTCTCCTCTTTCAATGCAATCCATATCTGTAAGGAAATAAGATCGACGATGTAAATCATCCCTAGGCCTCTTTGGGACCATCATTTCCTCTAGAATAGACTCATTTGAGGGTAGTACAATCTCAAGATAATCTAGAGAATGAGAAGAGTTAACCACCTAAACAGGCATCAGAAGATCATGAATCCCCTGCGTCTGAAGAGGAGTTGGATCTGAGTCTAAATCAACCCTTTGAATGGATTAATAAATAATCTCGACTGCAAACAAAGGATTTTCCATTCTTGCATGCTTGATCCCTTCTATTGAGTAAGATGGAGATAGTAGAATCCAAGAATTCTAGAAGTGCCTCATTTGAAAATGGTGCACTTTGGATACATGAATTGGTGAAACCAATGATATTGAGCTATCCAGAGTGGAGAGTATGTATGAGATTGGATCTAGGACATTAAAATTTTCCATCAATGAAGAATACATTCCAATGCCAATACTTTCATTCACCACTTGGGAACCATCTATTAATGGGACATTAGATCCTAGTCGCGCAACTGAATCTAAATGACTAAAAGACAACTGGTTGATCATCATGATTTTTCCTTCATGAGGAAAATGAATAACTTGGAATACCAAAGATATGACAACAGTCATAACATAAGCCCAACCACAACCTAGAAAAAGGTTGTAGTCGAGCAGAGCATCGACTACTTCCACTTCAACATGCATGGTTTCTCCTCCCAACTGTATGGGGAACGAGGAAAGTATCCCATGGGGATAAAAGGAATGACCATCAAATGTGGTCAAAAGAGTAGGGGATAAGGAGAGCTATGGAGAGTCAATATATTTTCGACAAGAAAGCAACATCACACACGTCGATGCTCCCTCATCAATCATCATCCTAAAAATGTTCTCTGTGGCATAGAACACTTGAATCTAAAAAGAAACGAGATAAGGGAAGTGATGTTTGACATTATAAGGGTCAAATGTGATGATCTATGAGATAAAATCATCCATATCCTCGATAGAAAAAATTAATGCACTCCATTGTACCGGGAAACTTTGGCCACACATGACAATTGGGCCAAATCTTCCACGATGGAATAATTTTGAGTGGCCCTAGCATTTGGATTATGCAACGCCCTCTTGTACACACCCTTTGTCATGTGAGGAATAACATCACTAGTATAAGCTTCCTTGATATGAAGAGTCCCTTGTTGCTAAGAGGGTTCCTTACTCTTAGACCCAGACTCGGGTTTATCGTAATTATTTTCTCGAGTCTGCATATAAGCATCCAAACTCATCACATAGACATTCAATGATGATATGTTAGGTGGAGGAGTACCTTGGTTACCCCCCTACTAACTCCCAACAATATATCATGAAGCCGTATTTTGTCTGTGTGGGAACAAATTGGTAAAAACGACAAGTTGTTGTTGTGCCAACAATCTCTGGGCTTCTTCCATCTTCGGGCATTTGTGAGTGAGGTGATTTTCCTTGCAAATCTTACAAGGAAACTTAACTTAACTTTTTTTCTTTCTTGACCACATAAGAACTAGATTTTGGTTTATTGACATTGTTATTATTATTTTCCCCTCCCTTTTCATCCTTACCCTTTCTCTTCCTGCCAGGGTGTTGGGTACCTTTTCGATTCGTCGATTGCACACTCTCTACATCTGACATTTGGGAGGGGGCAGTAGAAGTGGATGCTTCATCAGTTACAAAATATTGGATCAAGAGTTATTTCATTTGATTTGAGACCAAGTCTTCGGGTGAACTTTGAACACAACCCACAATTCCATCGGCATGAGGTTCGAGATTCGGTTTGGTAGGGTCAATATTTGACTGTGGCACATCCAAGATGATCTCATATAGGATCCTAGACAGAGAGTAAATCAAATATAGTTGTTGGGCCTTGAAGGTAGATTTTTCCTCTGTAGTTACCCCGGAAGTGGAAATGTCCTTAGAGATATAAGGCAACAAGGAATTCAAAAACCACTCCAAGAGGAACTCTATAAGGATGGTTTCCTTAATCATTCTATTTATTCTGTGCCACTCCTAAATATGGTCAAATATATGAGTGTCCTTATTCTGCCAAAAATTTGACAATAGATCAGTGTCAGCATCATAGTGCACTAGGAGTTGAAAGTGATTAATAAAGACTAATGCCAAGTCATGAAATGTGTGATAGGCTTACCCCTTCAATTCAATATACCACTTAGCAGTGACTTCGAAAAGAGTACATTGAAAATGGCATAAACAAATAGAATCATCATTTAGTGATTTGGATGAACACCATAGATGGAATGTCATAATGTGATCACTAGGATATTTACCATAATTTCCTTCGAACTTGGGAATATCCGAAGGAAATTTGGTTGGTATCGGTGACCAACTAGGATCGTGACACACATGGTCATTCATCAACTTTGAAAGATGTCGAAAATTAAGAGTTTCTAGGAAGGGGAGACTTGGTTACTACATCGTATTCCAAATTCTAGAGGGGGTAACCCCAGGTCGGTTGGAATAAGGAAATGAATAGCTTGGATTGTCACTGACACCAGGTTGCCAAAAATAATTCACCCAAAATCCATGGTTTTGATAAGAAGGTTGAAATCCCTGAGCGGAAGGAGGTAAGCCTCCTCTAAATTGGTTACCGAGTTGAAAATATTGATTTCCAGTATGTTCCCCCTATGTTGGAATAGATCCAAATGATGGGTTCCACTATTATTGGAAAGGGTATCCCCCAAGCGGCACCCTCGACGAAGAAAAGAGATTTCTCCCAAATCTTCCAAAGAATGTGAGGGGGTTGGAAGTATATGATGTGCCCGCAAATTGAAATACACCACTCAAGGAAGGAACCCATCCCATAGTATAATTAGGACCCGAGGACAGAAAAAACACATTCCCAAGTGAGGGGTTTGATTGAGAGATATTCCCCCCACCCCATGTAATAGCTTGGTAGGGAATCAAAGAACTTCCAAAAACAATGCTAGAAACTTGGGGAGTTGGTTGAGATCCACTAACCATACTTATCTGGTGCAAGTACCCATGCCTCGCAGGGCACCCTCCAACAATACTAAATATCATGATATGAATTTTTTCTCAAGTACCATGGGAACCCCCCCTCAATCACCTTTATGATGCCTAGGAAATGAAACTAGGGACACCAAATCACAATCAACATTCGGGGGGTAAATTTGATGGTCTATATCGAATGTATGGGCAGGTGAGAAAAGCCCAAAGCTTCGAAATAACTACATCTCACACAGGTAATGTCACTAGAGAAAATCCCAAATATGATATTTCCACTATGCTCAGTTAAGCTTTCGAGGGTTTATCTTCTTGGCTCTCCTTCACGCGACCCCATGTTTGACTCTTGTGATAGAGGATCTTCCCAATGATACTTATGTGAAAATTGGATTTGAATATCCCTACCGCATACTCCTACGTTTGCTTTTGGTTGGCAATGGAGAACTTACTCTCCACCCTAATCCAAGGCCCTAGCCTAAGCTATTGGTGAACCCTAGAAAAATGATACTAATTGATATTGGTTATTAAAATTCATTTTAATGGTTGTTTCTTAATTCGCAAAGGAATGGACGTGAAACTAAATGATATGTATTGACACTTTCAAAAACAAAACAATTACACCTTAAGAATATTTTTTTAATGGAAAGAGGCTAAATTATTCAAAAGAAAGAGGTGTAATATCTAGATATGAATGCACTTCTTCTTCAAAGAGACGTTTCCTTTTCAATGCAATGCAAATGAAAATCTTTCACTTTTCATGCAATGCACGATTTTATTGAAATCTTCAACAACTTATGCAATGCACTAAGTTAATGAAAAATGTAATTTTTCCCTTTTAACTTTATATAATAAAGATGCACCCTAGAAACTAACTCTAAATGAAAACTGAAATCCTTGTTTTTTATAAAATACAAGAGTGAATTCAAAAAGAAAACATGCATATAATGATTTTTTTTTTTTTTTTTAAATGCATATGCAAAGGGTAAGGAAGAAAGTTCACAAGTACACACTATTACACTTTTGTTTTTATAAGAAAATCAAGAAAACAAGAAGGTAGAAGGAAAGAAATACTGCAAATAGATGACCAAACACCCTATAAATAATTTCAAGAACACGATATTGTGTAGTATACACCTAACAAATCTTTCTCAAGACCTAAAACCATTAAAATCCAAAAACAACCCTAACAAAACAAGAAAGTTGAATAAATATTTTTGGACTTTTCTTGTAATAATAAAATGAAAGAAACAAATTATGAAACTAAAAAGAAACTCTAAATATTAACAAGATCTAGGGGACCCTATGGCATCACAACCCCAACTTCCATTGATTTGAAAAGAGAAAAAAACTCAAACCCAGAACATGCATGAGACTATCTAATTGACAAGTAGTGTATGTATGTGACTGTATTCAAGGAAAGTCTCGTATGTATGTGACTGTACTAAAATAAAAGAACGTACACCTAGTAAAAAACTCTCAAAACTGAGATAACGGGGTCTGGAAGACTCAGGAAGGATTGCAAAAATTCATATAATGTTAAAGAAAGGTATAATACACAGAAAGAGATTCAAAAGAAGTGCAAACAACAAGTACCCCTAACAACCCACAAAGGGAGTATCCCCAACCAAGTCACCAGTTGTGTTACGAAAAACAAATTCCTATGGCTATGGGTCAAGGACACAATAGAGTGATACCCTAAAAGAACACTCTTGGACTCAAATCAAACATTCAATTAAAAGTGACTACTTTACAATAACAAAATTTCAAAGGAAAGAGAAGAGAACAAACTTGGATTCTAAAGTTTTATGTCAATCCCTCGTGAAGGATTTACTCCAACACTCTTCCATTGTGATCCTTTGAAATATTCTGCAGACAAAGAGACAAGAAACTGAAAATAGGTATTTATCAGATAAATAACTAAACATGATTGTTTCAATTTGCATAATAGATTCATATCAATATATAGAAAATTTATTAAAAATGTGAATCAACAAATGAAACTGGACAAGAACAAGAGATATTTTATTATGAACAGTATAAAAGTTGGTTACAACCTATAACCACTATGGCATGGTCCCGAAATGGGTCTCCAAGTTCCTCTACCCAAGGCCAAAGATGATAAACAAGACCTCCAAAACTTTGTGCTCAAACAGGTCCAAGGAAGGAAAAGGATTTCTTCCTGACAAGATAGGGAAAACACAAATTTTGAAAACAAGGTTTTTGACATGGGAAGGACAATCTCAGATGCAAGGAGAAAAGGGGACTTGCAAGACTTGCAGGACTATAATGTATTTCTCTGTTTTGTTTTTTCTCCACCCCGAGGCTTAATTTATACTCCTTTTCGATAGTTGGAGTAGTTATGGATGGGCTACAGGAGGTCAGGAACCTGAGGAACACATTAACTCTACTTGAAAAGTTAGGATGCATTTCTCTGTTCTATTTTTCCTCCACCCCAAGGCTCTAACTTATACTCCTTTTCGACAGTTGGAGTAGTTATGGACGGGCTACATGAGGTCGAGAACCTGAGGAAAACATCAACTCTGCTTGAAAAGTTAGGATTTAGTATTTTTTTTATCCAAATTAACATGTATGCGGGATACTGATTAGAAAGGGGTGTACACACATGATTTTATTTAAGGAGAGTTGCATACATCAAGAAAGATGGGGTTTTTAAAGTATTTTTAGGGGGGGAAGGGGGATTTTAGTCATGCAATCCTACAAATAGGGAAAGCGATGTAACTGAGTCCAATGAGTCATCATAATAATATGTGGTGTCAAATTATGCTATAACACATACTATCCACAATCACCCAACACAATGTTTTTAAAATCGACCCATAGATCAGAAATTGCATTGTGCCTTACTGAACAAAACCCTAGTTCTGGAGATCCTAAAACAAACCATTTTCTAGGAAATGGAATCATAAGGGAGGGGTGTCCCTAGTTGTAATCCGGTGTCAGGGGTCCAACACAACTAATGGTTCGTCCATCTGAGGCCCAAATAACTATCCTCCTCAAGCCATTTAGGGACATACTAACAATTTGGTCTGGGGGCATAAAATATAAACTAAGAAACATAATTGAGTTATATAATCTCATGCAAGTGTGTTTGGCCAAGGCCCAAGTGACCATGGCACCCACAATCGCCTAACATAGTGCTTTTCAAAATCGACCCCTAGTTTTGAAATTGCATTGTTCCTTACTGAGCAAAACCCTATTTCTGAAGATCCTCAAACAAACCATTTTATGGGAAATTAAATCACAAGGGATGGTGCCTCTAGCTATAATCCAGTGCCAACATTCCAACACAACTGAAGGTTCTTTCATCTAAGGCTCGGTTAGATTTTTATGGTGAGTTGCAACTCGCCTTGTATAGTCATTTAAGGACGTATTGAAAATTTGGTTTGGGGGCATAAACTCCAAACCTAACAACATAATTGAGTTTTGTAAGCTCATGCAATTGTGTTTGGCCAAATCCCACATGACCACGCTACCCACAATGACCTGCCATGGTGTTTTTCAAAATTGACCTCTAGTTCAGAAATTGCACTATGCTTTACTAAGCAAAACCCTAGTTCTGAAGATCATCGAAAATTTTGTTTTTCAAGAAATGGAAATCATAGGGGATGGCTACCCATAGATATAATATGGTTTCAATATTCCAACTCAATTGACAGTTCTTCCATCTAACACTCGGTTAGATTTTTATGGTGAGTTTCAACTCGCCTCTTAAATCCATTCAAGGACATATTGACAATTTGGTCCAAGGGCATAAAATCAAAACAAAGTAAGATAATTGAGTTTCTTAAGCTCCTATGAGTCTGTTTGTCAAAGGACCACATGACCACATTACCTGCAATCGCCTGACATAATGTCTTTCCAAATAGACCCCTAGTTTAGAAATTGCAATGTGTCTTACTAAGAAAAACCCTAGTTCTGGATGTCCTTGAACAAACCATTTTATGGGAAACAAAATCATAGGGGAGGGGTTCCACCAGTTGCAATTTGGTGTCAAGAATCCAATGCAACTATCGGTTCGTCCATATGAGGCTCAGTTAGATTTTTATGGAAAGTTGTAACTCATCTTTTGAACTCATTCAAGGACATATTGACAATTTGGTTCAGGGGCGTAAAATCCAAACCGAGAAACATAATTGAGTTATGTAAGATCCTAGAAGTGTGTTTGGACAAGGCCCACGTCACCACACTACCCACAATATACCAACACAATGTTTTGCAAATTCAACCCCTAGTTCATAAATTGTGTTGTGCCTTATTGAGCAAAACCCTTGTTTTGGATATCCTCAAACAAACCATTTTACAGGAAATGGAATCACAGAGGAGGGGTTCCCATAGATTTAGTATGGTTTTAGGAGTCCAATGAAACTGACAGTTCATCCATCTCATGCTCAGTTAGATTTGTACGACGAGTTGCAACTTGCCTCCTAAAGTCATCCAGGGACATATTAACAATTTGATTTAGGGGCATAAAATCCAAATTGAGAAGCATAATTGAGTTTTGTAAGCTCCTGCAAGTGTTCTTGACCAAGTCCCACGTGACCATGCTACCTACAATCGCCTAACATAATTTTTTTCAAAATCAACCCCTAGTTCAAAAATTGCATTGTCCCTTACTGAGCAAAACCATAGTTCTAAAGATCCTCGAAAAAACCATTTTTTGGGCAACGAAATCATAGGAGGGGGGTTCCCCTAGCTATAATTCGATGTCCCAAGTCCAACACAATTGATGGTTCGTCCATCCAAGGCCTAGTTAGTGTTTTATGGCGAGTTGCAACTTACCTGCTAAAGCCATTTAGGGACATTGACAATTTGGTTCGAGGGCATAAAATCCAAACCGAGCAGCATAATTGAGTTTTGTAAGCTCTTTCAAGTGTGATTTTCCAAGGCCCATGTGACCATGCCACCCACAATCACCCAACATAAGGTTTTTCAAAAGCAACCCCTAGTTCAGAAATTGCATTGTGCCTTACTAAGAAAAACTCTAGTTTCAGAGATCCTCAAACAAACTATTTTCTGGGAAATGGAATCATAGGGAAGGGGTTCCTCTAACTGTAATCCAGTGTTAGGAGTCAAACATAACTTATGGTTCATCCATATGAGGACTGATTAGACTTTTATGGCAAGTTGCAACTCACTTCCTAAATCCATTCAAGGCTCACGTGACCATGCTACCTACAATCACCCGACACTATGTTTTTCAGAACCAACCCCTAGTTCATAAATTGCATTGTCCCTTACTGAGAAAAATGCTAGTTCTGAAGATCCTCGAACAAACCATTTTAGGGGAAACGAAATCAGAAGGGAAGGGTTCCCTTAGTGGTAATTCAATGCCTCGAGTCCGATGAAACTGATGGTTCGTCCAACTGAGGCCTAGTTAGAATTGAGTTAAAAGGTTAGGAAGGTTGGTAGTGTAACAAATATTTTGAAATTGAGATCTAATTTGGGTATATGTTGGACATTCTAAGCGAAAGTGTTTTCATATTGAACCCTCTCAGTGTCACAAAGGTGACAGACTCTTTCATCCCACAATGTTTTGGGAATTGACCAATGCCTAGTTTCACTATGGATCTCATGAGAATTTGTTCGCATTGTTTATTTTTTTCTTTACACTTGTTAAAACTAAGAGATATTTTTTATATTCTAGATTAGAGTTGATTACCTCCTTATAATATCTTAAATTTCTTTTACCCTCTAACTCTTTATCGCACCACATTTTCTCCTTAAGTTTTGATTTAATAATATTTTTAATAGTATCCTTATTCTACAATACGACCTCTTCATTTATTCTTTGATGGGTTATCCAACATTGGGCATCCGTATGCCATCCCCGCTTTAGATGAAGGTGGTTTTGGCTGAAGTTTGAAGAAATTTTAGGAATCCTCTTGTCTTCCATGTTGTTTAACTTTTTCTTATACAACAGGTGTATGGCCATAGCCGTGTTCTCAATGGGGGAAAGACTTTCTTATGTGAGGAGGATAGGGTGTATTTCCTTTAATTTTGAGATTATTTGTTATAAAATTATTTTGGATCTATTCTATCTTTCTCCATGACTCTATAGAGATATTGGATCCACAAAATTCACATACATATAGAATAACAGGAGTAACTCAAAGAGGAGTTTTTTATGATCCCATATCCAAAGATTTGCTAATTTACAAAGTTGTCTACCCTCCTTTTATTCTTTTCTCAAAGCTATAATTCTAGTTGAGCTTTTGGTGAATATCAATTCTGAGATATTGTATTAAGACACTTCCCCCAAGAAGTTATTTTCATATATGAAAGTATCATAAGTGATTTTATTGGATTTAATTATCATGACTTTTGTTTTTCCCCTATTAATAGTCATACCAATATTGGAGAAAAAATCCTTGAGGATTCTTAGTTGCTTTTCAAGATTGTGGGGAGTCCTCACAATAAGAACAATATCATCAGCATAAGGAAGAATAATGATGACTATACCAATGAGAGTTGGGTCGACACAACCTACTTCTTCCAACCATTCTTGTAACTTGTCAATGTATATGCCAAAAAGGGTAGGGGGCAAGGGACAACCTTGATTGACTCCAAGATTGTAGTTAATTTCTTCTGAACAACCCTTTTTGTTCCTAAATATGGAAACAATGTTCTCATACAACTTTATTGCAACAACCCTCAACTCAAAAAACACTTTTATCTCTTCCAACCTATCCTGAAGGTTTGTCGTGGGTACTATATTTTCTAAAGTCAACGAAACAACACATGAGATTGGTTTTATTATTTCAACACTCCTTCACAATGATCCTAAGCATAACAAGGTGGTCCACAATTGAACGATGTCTCTTAAATATATCTTGTCATTTAGGTCTTTTTCTGTGGCTTTCTAGCCATAGAATAGTCTTATTTTCAAAAATATTTATGTACAACTTGGCTAAAATGGGGCTAATCATAATGGTCATATAATTAGAGGGAATGTTTTTATCCCCACTTTTAAAGATAGGTTCAATGAGGCTTTGTGTCCAGAGTTTAGGGAAGCCTTGCTTGATTTATAAATTGAAGAATTTGTGTATGCGGGGGATGAGAATAGGCCCTCTCATTTTAAAAATTCTAGCTTGGTAGCGTTCAATGTCCTTAGCTTTCCCATTTTCATGACATTTAACCATAAACTCTATGCCTTCCATAGAAAAAACTTCATCTCCTATAGGAACATTTGGAATGGTGTCCAAGGTAGTAAATACTTTTCGAGTTCTTCAAGAGAATCATATTATTCTCTTTAGTTTTACTAATTAGAAATTGCCTCCAAAACTTCTTAGGATCAAGCTTAGAGAGGTGTAAAATCCACTCTTGCTTTCTATTTATATAGTATATATTTTTTCCTTTTAATTTTAATTAGGGATTTATAAGTATTTATCTTATACTCAACTTTTATATATATATATATAAAATGTGTGTGAAGAATTTTTTTTATTTAAAATAATCGAAAAAATATTTGTTAAAATCACTTTAAAATAATAATAAAAACATTATATGGTTGAATCATATAAAAAATATTTTAGAATGTTAAAATGTTAAAATATTAAAAATATTAAAAACATTTACTTAATATAATTAATATGGTTGCCACTTTCACCTAACTAACAAGGATCAATATGCATATACATATAATACCTCATTGTCACTTTCTTAGATTTAGTAGAGATTAATTCTATGAATAACAAGTGAAAATAATTCTATAAATAACAAGTGTCAAATTATGCATATACATATAATACCTCATTGTCACTTTCTTAGATTTAGTAGAGATTAATTCTATGAATAACAAGTGAAAATAATTCTATAAATAACAAGTGTCAAATTGATTAACCTAGATGCATGATGGATGCCAAGATTAGGTGACTTTTTCAAATTTCATTTTAGTTTTTTATGAATGTGAAGCATGTCACTAGTTGCAATTAACCAAGACATTTCAGATTTCATCAAAATGAGGAGCCAGATTTCATCAAAATGAGGAGCCGAATCCAAAGTCTAGAATCTTTCATGAGGAGCCAAGTCCAAAATGAGGAGCCAAATCATTCTTCCTTCTACTTTCATTGCCTATTCTTGTTCATCAGCCACAAATCCGTGTTCATCAGCCACATAATTTGTGGCTGAGCTAGTGATGAATCCAAAGAAGCAAAAACATAAAATATTGAATCTTTTATTTTAAAAAAAATAAATTTTATAATTATCCAACCAGAAATCCGATTTGCAACTAGCATAACGCTCTTGACATTTTGGTGTTGCAAGTTGACACATGTGGATTTCAAACAATAATCCCTGGATTTACAAAATAAACTTTAAAAATAACTTTCAGGATCAAATTTGGAGAAACATGGTGTCAACTCTATGACTTGACCCGGCCCGTCTGCACTATTGGTGGGGACGGCCATGGACTATTGGATGGTAATGTCAAAACCATGACGTGATACGCACGCTATCGCCAAACGGGCAGTGCTCCGTCAATGCAGGTGATGCCCAGTGCCCACCAAAGAACGGCCTGCACGGCACTATTTTTAATGATTGATAGATCACTTTTTTTTTAATGAAGTGATCTAATTATTAATTCTCTCCTTGTTATTGGACAAGTTTGGCAAAATCTACATTTATAATAAGTATGTCTTAATTTGAATTTCCAAAACCTGCATTTATACCAAGTCTTGGTGTTCAAATTTGTTGGATGAATTAATTTCTACTTACTTTATTAAAACGAAAGTTTTCATCAACCACTTGTTACTATTCTTCCACAGCCATATCCATGGACACTCTTACAGACACTCCAGCAGTTTCGTAGTTTCGTGAACTTGTTGGATCTTTAGGATCCTTCTAAAGACCTCTATAAAAAAGAGGCTACTGTAATAGTTTTGTAAGCATTTTGGCAATATCAATTTGCAGCTTGATCGAATTCAGTTTTGTGTTCTTGCCTCTACTCACTACAAAATTGTGATTTTGAGTAAATTGAGAGCCTTTAAGTATATGGATAGATTTAGAGCTTCGAAATTAGCCAAGATCAAAATTTATAATAGCTGAAATTACAATTTTATATTAAACTAAAAATTCCAACCATATTTTGATCTAATGTTGTTGAGAGAAAACTTCAAGTATAAATATCTGCTTGATTGAATACTAGCATAGCCACTAACTCGCTGTTGAGAACGCGTGCCTCCAATATATTGAGAATGCATGCTCTCAATATAAAACGTTTGTGGTAATCTGTTTGTGGTAATATGAAACTTTTGGCTGTATTAGGTTGATAAATGGAACGTGGCAATTACATATCTTTACAATAATTTTTTAATGTGATTAGGTAAATGTTAAAAAGTAAACATGTTAATGGATGCCTTGATAAATGCAAGAAAGTTATGAACAATAAATCTAATCCATTGATTTTGGAAGACGACTAAGAATATGCCAGCATCTTCAATGCATAGCCATCAGATTAGGGTTTAAAATTAAATAAGGTTAAAAGACCATTAATTGTGCCCATTGTCAATAGATGTACACCTTTCGGAGTAATTAATTGGGTCCAGATATATGAGAGAAATGTAAACATTAATTTGTTGTTGGATTGTTTGTGATTGTCTCTGTAGTATCCGGGTCCAGATATATGAGAGAAATGTGAACATTAATTTGTTGTTGGATTGTTTGTGATTGTCTGTAGTTTTTTGTGTGAGAACTAATTTAGTTTAGAGTGTTGTGTTCGGCCCCCTCTTTGTGAAGGAAAGAAGATTTGTTGCAGCGAAGAGAAGCGTTGGTGCGCTGTGCGCTGAGGCTGGCTGAATATGCGTGGAGGAGAATTCGTGGAGTGGCCACGCTGAAGCATTGATTGCTTTTGTAGTAGAGCTACTGTTATGACTTTTGTAAAACATGGTTATGATTTAAGAACAATGGCTATTGGTTATGTGTACAGTTTGTGAGTTTTGGTAAATGAATATTGATGAAAAATTCATCTTGTAAGATTGATTTCTAGATACATTTTTTATCTATATTACTTTGGTAGAAAATTGGGGAATACAGTGGCAGATCATGTATTTCAATAAATGAAGGTATGTTAATAAAATGGCTAGCAGTCCAGTGATTATAAATAAGTTATAAATGGTCAAAATCAATTGTATCTTCAATGGATGAAGTGGTAGCTCTAATGAATGGGTGAGAAAGAGTGTAATCTATGAAAGTTCAGAAGTGGATAGAGGCATTGATAAAGATCAACTAGAGAGAGATCAAGTTCAAAAATATTT
>ML805343.1:37726-70022 GCA_009831015.1 Picea engelmannii
CCCCCCCCCCCCCCCTTTCAACTCCTTGACCCTCATTGAAGGGAGATGGAATATTTATATCAGGGGAATATTTTAAAAAAGGAACAAAAAACAGAACAAATGGAGATCCAGGGGGGGGGTGGTGGATTCAAAGGGAACAATGTCTATGAGCTAGTGATAGTAAAAAAAGGGTTTACCAAGTTACTCAAGATTTCAAAAGATTACAAATTTCCCTACTTTGAAGATGGGGAGATGATAATGATTGTTTTTCATTGGATTTTCATAATATGATGAAAATGGATCAGATTTAGATACATACATTAGGCTTTGAGGATTAGTTCATCCAATAGAAAATATCGACTTTGTTCCATCTCATACATGTGCCCAAAATACATTATTTCTTCTTGCTTCTCCATGTGAGTAGCTCTCCAAAGCTAAGACGTTCCTTTACAAATGGGGATTTATCCTCAAATCCCTTAGAAGGATATTGAAGAGGACCAATGTTTTTAGTAGGATCAGATTTGTTCCTTCCACCAACTCCTTTATACCTATGGGAAGAAGTGTGATATATGCAACCTTTCTTGACATTATTGTCCTTGACAATTGCACCATTTACAGGGTAACTTCCATAATGTCCTTTAAGATAGCCATATATATGACATGTAGAACATATTAATGGAATTATCACCACTAATACTATATGGGGTTCTAGCATTGTCATTAATGTCATCACCCACTGTATATTTTCTAGAAAAAAATTCAAGTTTGTAAGGTGCAAAACACAATGCTATAAGGAGGACCATGATTTGTGTCGATGTGACATTTTTATGTGTTATCCTTTTTGACACGTGCTTTATAATACATCATATTAGTGATAAAAAATATGATTCGGAAAGCCTTCCTACATCACATTAGCATCATGTTGCATTGCATATTAATGCAAACAACACCTTAGAGAGTCATTTTTTGATCATGTTTGTGTTAAAAAGATGTATTTTGCATCACACTACATCTATTGTGGAATTATCTTTCACATAGGGCATCATACTTGCATTGCACTAGAATCATGATAGCATCAAAATATGAAAGTTTTGAGTCATTTTTCATCATTTTTTTGTCTTATTAGTGTCATATTAGATCGCCCATGTGTCGTTTTTGCATTACAACACTCATTGATCTAGATTATTTTCGGCACAAAATGAGAGCAGAGATATAATAAATAAATGTACAGAGATATCTCATATATACAATAATATAACAGAAATATATCAGAGATGGAACCATAAACACAAAGATACAATAATACACTAAATGTACAAAACTGTAGAAATACAGAGTGAAAGACTCGCTAGAATGGTGGCAACTTATCTCTAAGAAGATATGTGACGGTTACCCACATTCGCAAGAAGATGGATTACAATAAGGCTCTAAAGGCCTTTTTAACATAAATAAAATCCAAAACACTAACCCCAGAAGATGAAAAGCCAACAGTTTTGTGGACCCCATTTTGGGTAGTTTGGTGTATCAACTTCTCGAGGGCGTAACTTTGGAATATGATATCCGTTTGGGGAACACGATAGCTCGTTGGAAAGGTATCGTCTAGGAGATTCATTTTGGGGGCTTAGTGAGAGCCTTTACTAAACATTGAGGTGCTTGATCATGAAAAAACATCATTTAGGCCCTCAAAATGGCCCCAGAAGTTTAGAACTAAAAAACTGGTAAAAATAGTAAATTTCCAAAATACCATTTTGTGCCAGTTGGAATAGGTGGGTGGATACTGATATCTAGCTAGATAAATCCTCCCTCCTTATGAAGAAATGGTCTCCATTGCATTGAGTGTCTGGGGGAGAGGGAAAAGAGTTTGTTGAATCTGCATCTTGATGAGTTGTTTTCCTTGCTGGAGAAGTTGTGTTGCTTAGCTTGTTGAAGGTTGCCATGAACCTGTTGCTGGCGGGTTTGAGTCTATTCAACTAGTCAGGATACATGAGATGACTATGTGGAGAAGGGATCTTTTCCCTTTATTGAAATCCTGTCAACCTAGTTATGTTGGATAGAAGGTGCTCGAGATGAGGTTGTAGTGGTTGCAGTGTCCTTCTGTTCAGCTTTTGAACAGATTGTGAAGAAGTTGAATTTTGTAGTATGATATACTACCTTGCGGAACTGTTTAGGTGGGACAATAGTTGGAACTACCTCTAGTATCCTATAGAGATGACCCCCCAGAGTAAAAATGACACTGCAGGGTCAAGACTCATAGATAGCATGGCACTTCCACATATATGGTTCGCCCAAGAGAACATCACAGACATCCAATGGGGAAACATCACATAATACCTCATCCTTGAAGGTCTGAATGTTGTATGACAATCAACACTGTTGTCTGACACAGAGATCTCATCCTTGGCAAAGCCACCCGATGTTGTATGGTTGTGGGAGTGGTGTTGTCGACAATCCCAATTATTTGACGACATTTGCTAAGATGAGGTTTTTTTGGCTTTCACTATCAACAATAAAATGTAGCAGGGTCCCCTTTACCCACATATGTGAATGAAAAATGCACTCCCCCTCTTCAGGATCTGTTGGTTCTTCTGGTTGAATTGTTGTGATCACAATAGTAGCAGTGGGGTCTGCGTCGATGATCTATTTTTTTCCATTATTTTATGAATCTGAATCTGAATCAAGGTTCAACTCCTTGTCTTTGATATTGGCCACCAATGACTATTTTGAGCGACATTCATTATTGTTGTTCCAAGGGATTTTGTGGAAATCACACCACGTTGCAGTATCCTTCTTCGTCTTCCCATGACCATTCTTTTCTTGTGGCTTGGACTAGTTTTCGGGAGGTTGTTTGTTAGGTTTGTCTTTATCATACTTTGTTTGTTGAGGATTTGCAAACCCGAACTCCCGTTTGTTCTGGTCCCTAAATTTCTGCTCTATTTTGACAGCATATCAACAGGTAGCTCCCAATGATGAGATGTCCAGAAACTACATTTCAGTTTGGATATATCTGTGTAGAGCTCCACGGTATTTCAGAACCAATTTCCACTTAGAATCTTTGATACCTAGCTTGGTGCACAAGGTATGGAAGGTATTGGTGAACTTTGGCACTACTTGGCCCCTCTCTTGATGCAATGTGGTCCATCTCATGTATTGGTCATCATAGTTACCAACAGGTTAATATTGTTCCTTGACCGCATCCACAAAAAAATCTCAAGTGGGCTCGGCCCCATATATTCCAAACTCCTCTCTGGAAATTTTCTCCTTGATCCAGATGGATATTGGTGGCCACCCACCTATTCCAACTAGCTCCTCGTGTCTGTTTATGTTCATCACGTCTTTATGTACTTCTTTATAATTGTGATTTGTACACTTCTAGGGTTGTATGAAGCCTCACACATTCTCCAGGTGGATATGGGTGGCCTCTCACCTAATCCAATTGGCCTATTTTGTATGTTTCCATGTCAACACATCTTGTTTTACTTTCAGGTCTGTTTTGGGGCCCTAAACATTGTTTTTTTGGCTCACCATAGTCAGACTATAAACGGAGTTAGAGTCTAATAGTGGAATGTGTATTTATTTGAAAGACCTTTCCAAAGAGCTATCACACGCCTAAAACGGAGATTGTATGCAAACTTTATGACCCTAGGAAGTTGAGGTACCAAATTACACCAACTTACCCATAGGACCCGCATGAATTTTGGCGTTTCACCTTCTAGGGTTAGGGTTTTGGATGTCTAGGGTTTTGGCATTCATGAGTAATACGAAAAGGGCCTATGGAGCCTTATTGTAATCCATTATGCTCATATGAATGCACGTAGAAGCCACATCTCTTCTCAGAGATAGCTACAACCATTTGAGCAAGTTTTAGTTCTGTAGTTTTACAGTTTCAGCCTATTTCACTATTTAATAGAAGATATTGTTCAATGAATATTTGTGTTATTCTTCCCATCTATGTGTTTATGATATTCAGTCTGTAATCAGTTCGTTCCTCTCCTAAATTTGGATCAGTGGTATCAAAGAAGTCTTCTCTTCATTTGTTTTTCTTTGTGCATGTCCCTAACAAGGTCTGGGTATAAGAAGTTGGGACTCGAATGAATCGAACCATTACCATATCGGCCAGGCCGAGCCCAAAAACAACCCATGGGAGACGAAAAGAAAGATGATGGAGCAGGAGATCTTATTAAAATGTGATGCAGGAGCATCGCCAACATCAAGCGAGCCAACGCGGAGATAGTCGGACAGCTGGAAAAGCGCCAGCATAAATTTTGAAATTACTTTGAAATTGATGCACCATCTTAAATAAGACAATTAAGAAGAAGCACACTTGTATAATGTAAACGGACCTTGAACGATTTTCTCTCGTCCTTAGTAGGTAGAAGGCATTTATAGTAGTTAATGCAAGTAGGTAGAATTGAATGTGTAGATTAGACAGCTTTAGAGCGCAAGAGGGAAACATGATATAGACACCCTCATTGTGTATTGTGACATTATTGAGTAGTGAGCATAGAAGAGAAGCAGAGAGCTGTGTAGCAGACTCCATGTACAAAAGTTCTGAATTAATGAAAATAAAGTTGTGATTCAGACTCATGGTGTCCATATTCTCTGTGTATGTATCATTGAAGGTTATGCTCTTAAATGTTTTACTCTTTCTGTCATGAAATTGATTTTATGCCATGTATGAATGATTTCTTGTTGAACGTCTGAAATCTGAGAGGAAAGGGTAAGGGAATGAGTTTCAATTGTTTCTCTGTCTAAGCGAGGATTCCTGCAAGGAGTGCAGTTGAATTGTCCACAAGGAGTGCATTGACAAAGGGTTCAGATAGGGTAGCTTTTGTACTCATTCATTCAGAAGTGAAGTCAGGAACAAGAGCCGTGCAAGGAGTGCGCAGGCCAAGTGAAGTCTCAGGGTTGCGAACCTGAGTGAAGTATTGAGAGATTGTTGTTGTAGGTGTGCGCAGGGTCGAAGGAAATTCATCACTTGGAAGTGTCTAAAGGTTGCCGCAAGGAGTGCGCGCAAGAGTCTTCTCTAAGACTTGAAGTTGAAGGCAGTTCAGAAGGATCTGAAATCTTTAAAAGGTCTTTGAAGGCAGGAAAAGAGGCCAAGTACCTTGAAGTTTGTAAGAGGCGTCGTAAGTTTGCGCTGCAGGAGGATGAGTTCCGCGGAGAGAAGCATCTTAGTGAGTTGTGCAGAGATTCTCAGAGGAAGAGACGGACGGTCAAAATTCTCTGAGGAGGATTCGTGAATTTCCATGAGCCGTTAGATCTCACGGAGAAGCAAAGGAGTTACCGCGAGTATTCCTAAGGGTTCTAAGCTCAGAAGGAGTAGGACTGTAGATCCAAGCCACAAGGGTCGTTGGATTTACACGTATATACTTGTATCAAAGTTTCGTGGGGTGAAGTCCCGAACTCATTACATTAGGATTCACGATACCGTGAAGTCCGAAGTCCCGACAGGGTTGAGGTAGCATTGAAAATTCAACCACATGAGTGTATCGGAGTTTCGGAAAATCAGGATTCAGGATTCAGAGAAACGAGTTCCTTGACATCGCGATCATCGAAATCGCGATAGGGAAAAACCAGAAAGGAAAAGGAAAAGGTCAGCATTGACTGTTCGGGTTTTGGGGATTCGAGAGACCAACGCTTGACCACTGGATTCGCGAAGTTGCGAAGTCCGATCTCCCAAGTGTAAAGAGGGGATCCCATGAGAGTTTGATGTGGGTGCAGATTTCCCGATAGGGAAATAGAAGAGCCATCAGAGTTCTTCGGGTCGTGGTAAAGGAAAGATCCTGTGTTGACGTGGACCTTCCGACCTGCGGGTTGTGCAGGGAACGTGCATTGGCATGAAAATGTTGCTCGAGAAATCCCTCACATGACAAAGGAATGAAATTATGGACAACTTCACGTAGATCCTTCGACCGTTGCCCATGGGAGAAGCATCTTCATCAGGCAGCCATGCAACCCCCTTCAGGTACAGGTAAATTTTGAGATTCCATTATTTGAAGGACCGATAGATGAATATGTTGTAGATAAATGGTTAAATCTACTTGAAGGATACTTTCAGTCCACAATTTTTTCGATCAGGAAAATATCACTTTTGCACTCCTCAAGGTCGTTCCCCATGTTAAAGACTGGTGGGATACCTACTCTGAGCAAAGGTTCATGGAGGAATTTTCAATTTTTGTGGTGGCCCCTACACGGGATTCCTTTCAGGATGCCATTAAATAACAGTACTACCCTGTTGGAAGCTACGAGGACCAGTACACCAAATGGACCTCCCTACGTTAAGAAAGGGACCAGACAGTACTGGAATTCACCAATATTTTCCATACCCTCCACACCAAATTGGGTATCAAATATTTTGAGCATCATCTGGTGCTCAAATATCATGGTTGTTTGCATAGATACATTCAAACAGAAATGGAGTTCCTGGACATCGCCTCATTAGGCACAACTTATAGATATGTTGTCAAGATCAAGCAGAAATTTAAGCAGAAACGACGAGAGTTTGGATCTGCAAACCCCTCACAACTGAAGCAAGGAAAAGGCAACCCAAACCCACACAACAGGGGACCAAGTTGTGATGGTCGCCCTCAGGAAAATCCGTCCAAGATGCAACACAAGAAGGGCAGCGAGAAGACGAAGAAGGACACAGGAAAATGGTGTGAGTACCATAAAATTCCTTGGCACAACACCGAAGAATACCGCTCCAAGCAGTCCCTCGTGGTCGAGCTGAAGGATTCTGAGTCAGAGGCTGATTCTGATTTCGAGCCAAATCATGAAGGAGGGAATCATATTATCGATGTTGAACCTAGTGCCATGGTCGCTACCACCAAATTCTAGCCAAGCAAACCAGTAGAACCAGGGGAAGGGGAATGCCTCTTTCACTCACAAATGTGGGTCAAGGGGGCTTAGATTCACTTCATTTTTGACAACCATATTCAGAAGAACCTTATTTCAGTAGCATTCATCAAGCACCAATGACACCGCACCCGCAACCCTACACCATCGGCTGGATTTGTCAAGGAATAGATCTTTGTGTTAGTCAACAATGTCGTTTGTCCTATGGCATCAAGCCTTTCAAAGATGAGGTATTGTGTGATATTTGTCCTCTTGAAGTTTGTGATTTTCTTTTAGGACAACCATATTTGTGGAAGCGTCATTTTGTGTATGAGTCTAGACCCCACAGTGTTATTATTACTTTGGGTAGAAAATTGTACAGGATCCTAGAGGTGGCACCGCCTACTGTTATTTCTTTAATCTATGTTAATCAATGCAGTAAGGTCATTTCACAGACCGAGAAGTCCGTCTTCTTTGTGATCCATGCTCACAGTAAATAGAAGTTCACCGCCACATCCGTGGCCTCTATACAACACCTCTCTTTGCAGCAGAAGCAAGTGGACGGGATCGTGGAATAATACAGAGACATCTTTGTCTCACCTACAGTGTTACTGACACACTACCAAGTCAAGTATCCAATTGATCTTACCCCTAGTGCACCTTTACCTAATGGACCAGTCTTTCAATGCTCGCTAATGGAGAATGACGAAATCAAGCTTCATATCCAAGAGCTTCTTCAAAAGGGTCACATTAGACCTAGATCCTCCCCTTGCAGAAGCCCGATTGTACTGGTGAAGAAGAAGGACAAGACTTGGCAACTCTGCATTGATTACAGAGCCTTAAAAAAAATCACATTCAGGAACCATTAACCCATTCCCAGGATTGATGACCTTCTTGACCAACTCAAGGGGGAAAATTTATTTAGCAAGATTGACCTAAATTCTAGCTACCACCAAGTTCCCATTGAACCAACGGATTTCTGGAAGAGAGCCTTCAAGTCTAAGGAAGGTCTCTACGAATGGCTAGTCATTCCCTTTGGTTTAACAAATGCACCAGCCACGTTCATGAGAATGGTGGACGATCTATTGAGACCCTTCACCAAATCCTTTGTGGTAGTATATTTGGATGACATCCTCATCTTCAGCAGAACATGGGAGGAGCACATGTGACATATCCAGCAGGTTTTGAGCACTCTATGACAACACAAGTTTTATGCCAACTTGGAAAAATGTTCTTTTGGCATGAACATGGTCCAATAACTGGGCTACATTGTTGATGAGCATGGAGTACATGTTGATCCAGCTAAGATCCAAGTCATCCATGATTTTCCAGCCCCAACCTCACTGACTAAGCTTCGAATCTTCTTAGGACTCGCAAATATTTATCGACGGTTTGTGTTGGGATTCTCCCATATTTCCTGGGCCCTCAGCTAGGTGACCAAGGGTGGTGGTAGGGACATTTTCATGTGGGGGGAGGAGAAGAAACGAGCATTCAAAGATATGAAAAATCGTTTGTTCTCAGCTCCAGTACTCTCCTTGCCCGATATGCACCAACCATTTGAGAATGAGACCCATGCAGCTAACTATGTTGTGGGTGCAGTTCTCACTTAGCACGGGCATCTGGTGGCATACCATAGTGAGACACTCTCTGATACTATCCGTAAATACCCCACCTATGACAAGGAAATGTATTCCATTGTACAAGCCTATTGTTAATGGAAAAATTACATTCTAGGGACAGAGATGATCATACACACTGATCACAAGCCTCTGCAGTTCATACAGACACAGGGGAAATTGCAGAACGACTACCATCAGAAGTGGTCCACCTACCTGTAGCAGTTCCATATCAACATCAATTATAAGATAGGTATCTCCAATCGTGTCGCTAACTACCTCAGTTGGCCTCCTGTGGTTGCACTTACCACTATGCTCCATTCCTGTGGACATGAAACATCAGAGTGGCCCCAACTTTACCAACAAGATCTATACTTCTACACCACATATCATCTCTTAAGTATGAGCACCATTGTCACTGATTTTCACATTCAAGACAGACTCTTATGCCACCTGATCCATCTTCGTGTTCCTACAAGTGAGCGTGGAAAGATGATTTGGGAAGCCCACTACAGTCGGGTGGCAGGGCATTTTGGCGTAAAGAAAATAGTGGTCGTCCTTCAGAAACATTTTTATTGGCCAAAACTTCGAATGGACTTCAACGAGTATATCCAATATTGTACTACCTGCACCATTTCCAAGACATCCATCAAGAAGCAAGGCTTATACACCCCACTGTCTATTTCTAAGAAGTCATGGGAGTCCATCTCCATGGATTACATGTCTGATTTTTTGTACACCAAGCACGAAAATGACTGTGTGTTTGTGTTCGTTGATCTGTTTTCGAAGATGGCCATCCTCACAGCCTGTAAAAAGACTATCAAAGTGGTCGATACTTCCAATCTCTTCTTTGAACAATTTTGGGTTCACTTTGGGATACCAAAGACCATCATCTTCTACCAAGACAACAAGTTCCTCAACACCTTTTGGTCGAGTCTCTGGTCTCTGTTGGAAACCAAGATCACAAATTCCACTTCTTTCCACCCCCAAACTGATGGCCAAACCAAGGTCATGAATCGACTGATTATGCACATCCTTCTCATGTACAATTCTAAGCATCTCCTTACATGGGACGAGATTCTTCCATATGTCCAACACTGTTACAACAGGGCTTTCCATAGTTCCATCGGCCATAGCACATTTCAGGTGGGTCTAGGATTCCAACCCTTGGGACCCATTAATGTTGTACTTCCTCGTGCCACTGTATAGATAGAATCTTCCCCTGATCAGTCTGTGGTCGACAAAGCCACCAAATCCATTGAGTGTATTCAACACATCTGCCAACAAGTCCATGAGATTTTGAAGAAATCCAATGTTAAGTACAAGAAACGCCATGATAAACACAAGGTACCACACAAGTTTCAGGTTAGCGACAAAGTATGGTTACATTTGCAAAAGGATCATCTCACTGGTCCCCATCGGAAGCTTCATCCACTTCGTTATGGGCCATACACTATCACCAAGGTTGTGGGTAGCAATGCTTTTGAGCTCAACACTCCACCCTTCCTTGGCCTGCATCCAGTATTCAATGTGGACCTCCTTCGACCATATTTTCTACCATTATTGGACACCTCTGAGATCGTTGAACAACTGACACCAATAGAGCTCAATGCTAACCACATGGAACAAGAATCCACTGATCAGATAGTAGACATATAGGTCAAGGGCACTCACCAGCAGCAGATCTAGCTTTAGCAAGTTGTCAAGGCAAGGCAACTCCTACACCAAGGCAAGTGCCTCACCCAGGGCCAAATCCAATAGAAGTTTCCTCACCTGATGGGGGAAATAAATTCAATGGAGACCATTTCTTCCTAAGGGGGGATGATTGATCCAAATGGATATTGGTGGTCACCCACCTATTCCAACTAGCTCCTAGTGTCCATTTTTGTTCAGCACGTCTTTATGTACTTCTTTATAATTGTGAGTTCTACACTTCTAGGGTTTTTTGAAGCCTCACACATTCTCCAGGTGGATACAGGTGGCCTCTTTCCTAATCCAACTGGCCTATTTTTTATGTTTTCATGTCAGCACATCTTGTTGTACTTTCAGGGTTGTTTTGGGGCCCTAAACATTTTTTTTTTTGGATCGCCACAATTAGACTATAGACATAGTCAGATTCTAATGGAGGAATGTGTATCTCTCTGAAATACCTTTCCAATGGGCTATCATGTGCCTAAAAAAAAGGTCACATGCAAACGTTATGACCCTAGGAAGTTGAGGTACCAAATTACACCAACTTACCCATAGGGCCCACATGACTTTTGGTGTTTCAACTTCTAGGGTTAGGTTTTTTGATGTCTAGGGTTTTACCATTCATGAGTAATATGAAAAGGGCCTATGGAGCCTCATTGTAATCCATTATTCTCATACATATGAGCGTAGAATCCACACCTCTTAATAGAGATAGCTACCACCATTCGAGCAAGTTTCAATTCTACAGTTTTACAGTTTCAGCCTATTACATTATTTAATAGAAGATATTGTTCACTGAATATTTGTGGTATTCTTCATATCTCTATGTTTATGGTATTCAGTTTGTAATCAGTTCGTTCCGCTCCTAAATATGGATCTCCCAGTAAATTTCCCACCAATGTTTGACACGGGGGCGATCCTTAAGGAGTGCGAAGATGACATTTTCCCTCTCGAAGAAATTGTGAACAGAGAAATAACCTTCTAGCAGATTTACCCATTTCTCTAGGGCATATGCATCTATATGTCCTTTATGTCTTTCAAATACGGGAATATCAAAATTAACTTGTATCTTGAAATGTGGGGTGCCTCTAAAGTGGCCGCTTGATGAAGACATGTCGGTTGTTATCAGCAGGCATTGAAGGATGTGGGAAAAAATCTCCATCATTTCGTCCCTCTGTCACTTGAGAGCTTGCTCAAGCAATAGATTAATAGAATCGTCTACTTTGTCATTTTTCTTTTCTTCCGCCATGGAGGGTTTCTTGGGTGTGTGAGAGAGATTGTCCTCAAGAGAGACAAGATTAAGACCCAACTTGTTATACTCAGACCTCATCGAGGACATGCACTGAAAAAATGATCAAGAGCAGCCTGCTCTAATACCATTAATCTAGATTATTTTCAACACAAAATGAGAGCAGAGACATAATAAAGAAATTTATAGAGATATCTCAAATATCCAATAATATAACAAAAATATATAGAGATGTACCCATAAACACAAAGATACATGTTATAACCCTAATTTTCACCAGACATGCTTACCTGGCATCAGGCCATCTCATATTCCTTCTTTGCAAAAACATTGTTGAACAACTATTCTTAAAAAACCCTTTTATAAAAACCCATGCTCTCTACTCCATTACTATACGCATGTACACACTAGCTGACCCAAGACAGCCTGCGTGTACCTACAAAAGCATGGCAAAAGGAAAGTTGTTGACGGAACACACAAATTTGGGTAAGTTAACTAAACCTTTCATCCATGCATGGCTGGTCACTCTACCAAATACCTAGCTTCTTCTACCCTATAAAAGAAGGGTTAGGGGTCCCATTTGAAAGAGGAGAATCATAGTAAAGAAACTATACCCGATTAAGCATTCCCTTTTTCCCAACCTTTAGCCATCCTTGTGCAAAGAGAAGTATAGAGCAAATTAGTTGGAAGACAGTGGAAGAAGAGCCTAGGACCAGGATCGAGGAGCAGTAGCTGACTTTATCATTGTAACGTATCATTGTGAAGTTAATAAAAGAATTGTTTTTCCCGTCCCACCATATGAGATTGTCATTATTGGAATATTGATTGTATGATTGATTAAATCTCTAACCCGTTAGTTCATAGATCAAATGCATGTGGAGTTATTTGTTTGTCTGTAGTGAATGCAGGTCAGCATTGGGAGAAGATTTTCGGTCAAAGAACGACCAAGCACGAAAAGGGATCGACATCAAACATGAAAACTAAGGTACGTCAACTTAATCTCTTGAGCCTTGTATTTACATATGAGTAATGGGGGTTTAGGCATGGCATGATGGTAAAAAGTAAGAATCTTTAGGTCATTTATGCATGCATGATAAAACCCTTAGTGCTAGTCTGTAGGAGGGATTTCCCACCCACAATAGAATTGGCGACCATACTGGGGATCTCTAGGGTTTCTGGGAATATTTTTTCTTGGGTATTTTTAAGAACTGGTTCCATTCCTTGTTTTTAAAGTTTCTGCAAAAGTCTGAGCCAATAGAGATTCTGGTCTTCCATACCAGTTATTTTTGTTTCTTTGCTTGACTGCATTTTTTTTTCAAGACCCACAGAGGTACACACGGCCTGTATAAGGTTTGCACACGTGTACCCATGCCCTACCTTCCCACAGCCCGCATGTACACCCTAGTTGAGGAAGTGTCAGTCGCGTGTATGATTTCATAAAATTTCTTTTAGAGAGGCAGTCATCCTCTCCCCTGTTAGAAATAATCCTTCTTAGGGGTTTTTCTGGAACTCATTCTAGTCTTTATTTTTTGCAGTCTACAGCTTAGGTTTCACCTCAGATTGGTTTGTTCTATGAAGTTTTCCTTGAATTGTTTTCTTTTTTCTGTCAAAGTAAGTGTCTGAGTCTTCAAGAGATTCTGGTTCTTAGTACCAATAGTCTCTGCCTAGGCTTGACTGCTTTTCCTTTCATTTTTTAGAGTTTCAGAAGTACATGCAGCCTATATAAGGTCTGCACGTGTGTACACGTGCCCTGACTATACACAGATCATGTGCACATGCTTGTTGTTGAACTGTTAGTAGCGTGCCTGTGGAGAAAATTTTTGCTTAAGGTGAGGCAGTCATCCTTTCCTTTGTCAACAATTATACCTCTCAGGTTTTTGGGTCTCTGTCATAAGCGGTCAGTAACTTAGGTTTGATCACAACAATAGCTTCCTTTTTCATTAAGAAGTTTTTTCTCAAAATTTTCTTTTTCTAGGGTTTTTAGACAAGTGTGAGAGTCTGGTTTTAATTTTCTTGTTTGTTATTTTTAAAGTGTCTCTTTTCAATTTGTGCTTAGGCCAGAAGTTTTCTTGGTCTTTACTTGTTGATATTTTTTCTTTTTTCTTTGTGAGCATTCAAACAAAACAAAAAAAAAAAATTCTTGTTTGGTTAAATAGTGTTGGTTTGCATTAGTAACTAGGAAAAGTCTTTGATTTCATAAGTTCTTGATGGTTTACTTAGATCATAAGTAGCTCGTAGTCGAATGAAATCCTGCTTTGAGTTTGTTGTTCAAAGATCTTAGAAAAAATTTAGTTTGGAAAGTTGTTTAAGATTTGAGTCAAGAAGAAGTTATTTTGTTTCCATCTTTCTGTTTATTTTTCTTTCGTCTTTCAAACATCACTAGTTTCACTTTCATAACCTTTGACTTAAGACAAGCCATAAAAATTAACGCTAAATCTAAAATTCATTAAACTTTTTATGTTTGTAGGGTCAACCAACTAGTTTAGGGTTAGGGCCTTGAATTAGGTTGGAGACGGAACTCTTCAAGGCCATTAAATCAAACATTGGAGTTTGAGTTAGGGAGTGTCAAAGACCAGTATCATGAAATTTATCCGGGAGCCCCCTCTAACACATGGGATAAACACGAGGTCGCATGCGGAAAGGTAGCAGAGATAACCCCTCCAAAGCTAGACCAATCATAGTGGAGAACACATATAGAGGGCTTCTCTTGGGATTTCGTCGATTGCATTTTCCACGGAGCTTCATTGGTCTCGAATCCGTCAAGGTCCTCATTTGTCTTCCAGACCACTTGATTTCGATACCCTTGACAGGTTTCAAGCTTGATACCCTACTCATTGTGGTCTACCCTACTGTCGACTGTACCCGCTTGGTGATTGCTCGCACACTGGCAACCTAGTTTCCTATATTTCTAGGGACTTACACAGGTGACTGTGGGGGTATACCATGGTACCTAGGGCAGAAATCGGGCCATTCTTTGCAGAGTATTCCTGGAGGGTGCTTCTTTTTTCGAGTTGCACTTTCACTGGTAAGTTTCTCTAGTGTTGGCTGGTGTAACTGTTCTTCCAACTAGTTAGTCATTTTCTTGATTTTCCTTTAGGAAATTTTAGTGTGTGCTCTGTGCTCCTTAGTTTTCCATAGTGAGTCAGTCAATCAGTGGCTTTGGGTCTCTGACCTAGGGTGGTAGACCACCCACTCCGCCGGTTGAAAGGACTTTTCATTCTTCCTCTTAGAAATGTGGAGCCACCTCTTTATAGGCGTTGTTTTGATAACATTGGTTATTCAGAGTTAGTGTGTGAGACTTTTACAGACTTGAAAGATCCTGCAAAGGGAGAACCTATGCATAAGATATTCATGGATAAATTTCCCGATGATACCAACCAAGGAACCCCTTTGCAAGGGGATTCTTGTGCTTTTCCTTTCTTCGGAAACGTTGGTGTCCCTTTGATGGCCACTTTGTACATTCTTGGGTTGAATGTGGGATTACCGGTTTGGTTGGGTACCATTCCAAATGTCCCAAATTCTCTTGACGCTTCTCAGTTAAGAACTTTATGGCATGGGCACCCTGTTGATGTTTCTTCATCGACAAAGTCTTCTCCTCCTCCTTCTCCTGCCCATGGTGAAAGTACAGTTACTAGTAACCAGAAGTCTAAACGAAATAGAAAGAGGAAGAATAGGAAGAAGAAATCACCAACCTCTGCAAGTCATGTTGGAGATAGGTCGACAACCTCTGCAATTCACGTTGAAGACCAACACCCAACCTCTACAAGTTATGATGGGGGCACAGACCCACCCTCTGCAATTCATGCTAGGGGGAAAATTCCAGTCACTGCTAGTCATACTGGTAGTAGGTCTATAGCCTCTGCAAGTTATGCTATCGACCCATCACCAACCTCTACAAGTCATGTTGGAGATGTGAAACCAACTACTGCTAGTCATGCTAGGGGCATTAATTCTGTTGAGAAACCTAGACGGATAGGACGTAAGCCTAAGTTCCCTTGTAAGCTTTGCAAGGGAGATCACCTTACTCATTTGTGCCCTGGCATTCCAGAGGTACAAATATTGTGGTCCCTATCTGCAAGATATCTTGATTTTGAATCTTTTGAGGTTTCCTCGCAGTCTATTCAATCATTGGTTGAGAAAGTGGTCATGTTGATACAGTCATCGGCTGATCCCACTCCTATTTTGGGGGGTGAGGTGACTTTAGACCTTGTAGTCTCTCAGCCTATTCAACCATTGGTTGAGAAAGTGGTCATGTAGATGCAGTCATCGGATGATCCCACTCCTCGTTTGGAGGGTGAGGTGCCTTTAGACCTTGTAGTCTCTCAGTCTAATCAACCATTGGTTGAGAAAGTGGTCATCTCAATGCAGTCATCGGTTGATCCCACTCCTATTTTGGGGGGTGAGGTGCCTTTAGACCATGTAGTCTCCCAGCCTATTCAACCATTGGTTGTGAAAGTGGTCATGTCGATGCAGTCATCGACTGATCCCACTCCTCTTTTGAGGGGTGAGGTTCCTTTAGACCATGTAGTCTCGGATCCTATTCAGTCATTGGTTGTGAAAGTGGTCACGTCGTCGCGATCTTCGGCTGATCCCACTCTTCTCTTGGAGAGTGTCGAGTCTACCAAAGTGGTCACACCGTTGCAATATTCAGCTGACCCACTCTTCTCTTGAAGAGTGTTGAGTCTACCAAAGTGGTCATCCCGATGCCATCTTTGGCTAATCCCAATCCTCTCTTGGGGAGTGAAGTGTCTACCGAATATGTTTTTAGCATTTCCGATTTAGTATTTTCAAAACAAGGGGGAATTCCACTCGCTCTGAGCACACCCCCTCCAAGCCCTAGGATGGTTTCCTTTGATTGAAATGACCTTGTTGAGCCTCATCTTCCTTCCTCCGTACCCTTTCAAATAAGGGTTGAAGTTAATTCAACAAAAATTTATCGATGCATTGTGGATAAAGGAGCCTCTGCAAGTATTTCATCCTCCTCAGTTTGGAAAGTCTTGGGTTCTCCCAAGATTGTGTCTACTTCACATGAGTTGTTGGATTTTGACAGATGTCCTAGTGAATATTTGGGGGTTCTTCCTCAGTTTCCTATCTCGTTAGGTGGGAATATTGTCTGTGTCGATGTTATAGTGGTGCAAGGCCCGTTAGATTTCAATATGCTTCTCAGGCGTGATTATGTATATGCTATGAACATTGTGGTATCTTTGCTCTTTCGAGTGATGCATTTCCCCCACAATGGAAGCATTGTCACTATTGACCAGCTGGCATCTGATAATCACCATCCTAATTCAGCGTTAGTTCAGGCTGCCCCTTTATATGTTCCTAGTTTTCTTGTAGACTCCACCCTGCCACGAGTTAATTATGTGGCGTCTTATACTCAGTGTTCAATTGCTTCTGAGCCAGAACCTATGCAATCATGTTTCCCTTCTTGAGACTTGGAATCAACAATTGATCCATTGGTGTATCCAATGGGGGCATGGGATCCCTTGCTTCCCCCTCTTGGTCCAAGTGGGCTTGAGTATCCTTCTGAGTCTGATCTCATTGTTAGTAGATCCTCAAGCCCTCGTGATCGTGATTCTTCGTTGATAGAATCTTCCAGTCCTAGTCAGAACCTCCATCGTCATATGGAGTATGGTCAGTTTACTTCACCCTTTGGGACTGTCGACCCTCATTTGCATGATTTCTTAGATTTTGAATTGCCTTCAGATGAGGCTATCCTTGAAGCCATGACTACTGTTTCTATACCCCAGGAGGACTTACACCATGGTTTGTGTATTCTTCCCTTTTGGGAGACTTCCCAAATTGATTATCGAAAAGACTCTTGGTCTGAGCCTAGCAGCAGGCTCTACCTAAACCAGTTTCATACATAAGTCGTAGCCCCCACAGGTCTTCTTTTAAGCCCTTTTCAGACCCTCTAAACATGAAAATATTGTCGAGCAATCTTGTGGCCTTTCATGCTCGTTAAACTGAAATTTGAAGTCACGTCTGTCCAGCGGTAGTTTACCCCTTTTTCGGTCCGGATGACCAATTGTATGAACAAAGGTATACTCTAGGAGCTATGGTCCCCTAGAAGAGTACCCTCAGGTATAATTTTACCCCTTTTTCGGGCCTAAGGGACTAAATTTATGAAAAAGGAACCCCCACGAAGTCCATAGTTAATCTTTTTCAAACTCCCTAAAATTGAAAAGATCGTTGAGTGACCTTATTCTTTCACACTCGTTAAAATGGTCCAGAAGAACATTCATAATGGAGTCCATAGTTAATCTTTTTTCAGACTCCTTAAAAATGAAAAAATGGTCGAGTAATCTTGTCTTTATCACACTCGTTAAAATGGTTTTGAATAGACATCTTGTCGGTGCTAGTTTACCCCATTTTCGAACCTACTAGACTACCTCCGAAAAAGGTACCCCATTGGAGTCTCCTTTTACATTTTTCAGACTCTCTAAATATGAAAAAACACCGAGCTTACCTTCTTTGGGCTCGTTAAACTTACATTGAATGACGTTACCATTGTGTGTCGTATTAATCACATTTTCATACCCGCGTCTTTGGCCTAATGCCAGCTCCATGTTGCTCTCAACTGAACCATCTGAAGCATGCCTTATACACAAGCCCTATAGCACTTTGCCTCTGCGTCTTGACACCTTTGGCCCCTGGAGGATTTTTCCCAAGTGTCATTTTCTTGCATATGTCCCTTTTCCCTGAGAATCCTTGTGTTTCATGCACTTGGAAATAGTATGTTTGCGACACTTGATTCATCCTTTGTAACGTAGCATTCTTTTATTCTTTTTTTCAAAATTATTGAAAAAGACAAAAAAATCAAATATACCCCAAAAAGAGGAAGGGAATAGTATTTTATTTGTATTGGTAGCACAATGAGTCACCCTTGGATAAAGCACATCTTTCATTTTGTTCGTCAAACCCTCAGATTTAATATGACCTTAGGAAGTTGTTCCCACTACATTGAGTTGTGTCCTCCTCCATTTGGTTATTCTTCCAAACATATGGAGAGTTTGCATTGCCTCTTGCCTCGTAAAATTATGTTAATTCCATGTTGTCTAAGTCTCATCTTTTGTCCTGCTATTATCCAAGGGAAGTTTTCTAAGCCTGAGTCGGTCCCTCTTCATTTTGTCTCTTTCCCTCATGCCCGACCATCCTCAAAGTTCAATCAAGTATTTGTTCGAAATTCATCAATATTATCTAGTCCATGACTGAGGAGCCGTCGAAGACCTCTAGGTAATGAATTCATAAACTCATATTACACTCCTACCCAAGTTTTGAAGATTTTGAGGTTGTTGCTTGAGCTCTGAAGACCTCATCTCCAGCCATCAGGCCTTATCAGCTTCTAGAAGATGGATACTCTACATGTATATCTTTTTGATTTTGAGATGTAGTTCTACTATGTATTGCTCGTGGCTACACTTTATATAGTTATATGACATGGATCTACAGTATATTTGATTGGTAGCCATGATTTTATTTTATCCTGAGCGTGGATATGCTCGCCTCGATGAGACAATTATTATTTTACAGACAACACCTCCCGATTTTTGGTCCCTGGGCTCACTTGTTCATAACATCGGTGAAGATTGTTAATGTATTTTGGCCAATAGATGCTCTTTTGACCTCACACATTAGGGGGCATCTGTTATAACCCTAATTTGCACCAGACATGCTTACCTGGCATCAGGCCATCTCAGATTCCTTCTTTGCAAAAACATTGTTGAACAACTCTTCTTAAAAACCCCTTTTATAAAAACCCACGCGCCCTACTCCATTACTGCACATGTGTACACGCTAGCTGACCCAAGACAACCTGCGTGTACCTACAAAATCATGAAAAAAGGAAAGTTGTTGATGGAACACACCGCTATGGGTAAGTTAACTAAACCTTTCGGCCATGCATGGCCGGTCACTCGACCAAATACCTAGCTTCTTCTAGCCTATAAAAGAAGGGTTAGGGATCCCATTTTAAAGAGGAGAACAATAGTAAAGAAACTATACCCGATTAAGCATTCCCTTTGTCCCAACCTTTAGCCATCCTTGTGAAAAGAGAAGTATAGAGCAAAGAAGTTGGAAGACAATGGAAGAAGAGCCCAGGACCAGGATCAAGGAGAAGTAGATGACTTTATCATTGTAAGGTATCATTGTGAAGTTAATAAAAGAATTTATTTTCCCGTCCTGCCATATGAGATTGTCATTATTGGAATATTGATTGTATGATTGATTAAATCTCTAACCCGTTAGTTCATAGATCAAATGCATGTGGAGTTGTTTGTTTGTCTTTATTGAATGCAGGTCAGCATTGGGAGGAGATTTGCAGTCAAAGAACGACCAAGCACGAAAATGAGTGAAATGTACAAAGCTGTAGAAATACAGAGTGAAAGACTCGCTAGAATGGTGGTAGCTTATCTCTCAGAAGAGATGTGATGGCTACTCACATTCGCAAGAAGATGGATTACAATGAGGCTCTAAATGCCTTTTTAACATAAATAAAGTCCAAAACCCTAACCCCGGAAGATGAAAATCCAATAGTTTTGTGGACCTTGTTTTGGGTAGTTTGGTGTATCAACTTCCCAGGGGTGTAACTTTGGCATACGATCTTTGTTTGGGGCACATGATAGCTTGTTGGAAAGGTATCGTCGAGGAAATTTATTTTGGGGGCTCAATTAGAGCCTTTGCTTATTATTGAGGTTCTCGATCATGAAAAAACTTCATTTAGGCCCTCAAAATGGCCCCGGAAGTTTAGGAATCAAAAAATTGTTGAAAAAAGTAAATTGCCAAAAGATTGTTTTGTGCCAGTTGGAATAGGTGGGTGGCCACAGATATCCACCTGGATCACTCATGTTGCATCATGTTAGTGTCATATTGTGTCACTCATAAGTACTTTTAGTGTTAAATCCACATTATTTTTTCTAATGTGGTTCACGGCGTGAAGCTCGCTACGTCCACGATAATCCCCACCCCCCTGAAATCTGGAGAACATAGGAGGGTCAAGTATTTTGAGAATATTTGGCTCATAAAGAGAAGCATGTCGCATAGATGAGACTCAAACCTGGGTGGGGAGGACAAAACTCCCCACCCCAACCAATTGAGCTACAACCACTTGGCAAATCAAATCTACATTGTTATTGTTCCTTTTGTGTCATATTAGCATCTCTTTCAAGTCGTAATAGTTACATTTTGTGTCAAATTGAAATCAAAATTGCATCTCTTTAATGTCAATTTGTGATGTAGTTATTACTAATGATTTAATTATTTTTATTAACTTATTTTTTCCTTGGTAACTTAACCTAGGTCAACAATAAGACTTGAAGTCATTACAACAATATACTTGTTAAGAGATGAACATGTCACTTGTGGGAATTGAACTTGGGTGGGGAGGATAACACTCCTCTTTTCAACCACCCAATCTAGAGCCAATTGATAGTTAATTTTATTATTATTATTATTATTATTATTATTATTATTTTCATAATAATTATTACTAATTATTAATTATCAATTAGTTATTAAGTATTAATTTAATTTTTAGTTTTAATTCTTTTTAATATTTAAATATTGATGAGATTGGTTATTGGTATAAGTCTATTTTACAATGTACTTATCATGAGAGAAAAAGCATGTATATAGACATGCAATGCCACACTAACATTCAATTTCACGCCATGAAAGGAAAAAACCATGTATCCATAAATGCAATTATAATTTTTTATTTTTTTTTAACAGAAACGGTTATGGAGATTTATTTAGTAATTGGCAGAGGGGGATGCCTAACCCTTACAATTCAAAATCAGAGTTGCTTCTCTGTTACGCATCTTCTATCTTGTGTGCATATCCTTACTTACAAAACCAAATTCTAAATGCCGATGAATCCCAAACAACTGAGAGCTTAAACTACTAGCTAATAGTACAGTAAAATCTGTTGGAGATCCTCAAAACATTGGGGGCGATCGATCAAAGCCCACCACCGATAGAATTCCTTACCCGACTTTGGAGGCTGCCTCTGCAGTCGCTTCCGAAATCTTGCTTAAAGCCTTAGTGAGCTCTTCAACTTTTTTCTCCAGTTTGCAGAGGCGCTTCCCCAGATCGCCCATAAGGATGGCCGCGTCCTTCAGCCCCGTCTGAATTTCTTCTAATAGATCCTCCCTTATTTCCTGCATCTCCATATTAATCATTTCCCATTTCCTCTGGTTCGTGGATGCTCTGATGCTTTCCAGCTCTGATTTAATCAACTCAATTCATTCCTTCGGAGTGAGAGATGGCTTGGAGGCCGACTCCATATCTTTTGCTTCTAAGATTCTTGTTTCCCTTATGCACAGTGAGATCGCGCGTCTGTCTGCAGGGATGAGGGTTTGCACCGAGAGGCCTCCCCTTAAAATCTAAATCGTCTTCCCCTTCTCGTGATCCCCCTCGAACTGAGCCTGACTTCGAATATTTGTTCTGAGATTTCACCTGTCCCACCGGAGCTTTGTTGGATCTGGTGTCCTTCCGGTCAGTCACCTTGCCCACATGAAGATCCATGTCGCGATTGTTTATAGGCTTAGGGAATGGTATAATGGGATGCTCCCCCATTGACATTCAGATGGCCTTTACTTAGAAGGGTACCACGATTTTCTTCCTTGTCGGCCTGTCCATTCAGAGATCTCAGCACATGATAAAATTTATATTCCCTGAGCTGCACCAGAAGTAGGAGAGTCTTCTTGTACAATTGAGCCAAAATTATATTCTTAGGGATCTTTTTAGAGTTCAACGCATCAACTACATGTTTTGAGTCTCCAAAAATTATGAGTTTCTGGATTCCCATTTTTAGCACCTGAATGAGACCTTGCCAAAGTGTTAGGAATTCTACTTGATTATTAGAGGCATAGCCTAAACCCCAAGCATAAGACCAGTGATTTTTTCCAGAGGGTTCGAGGATTATTCCCCCTCCCCCTGCCTGACCAGGGTTTCCCTTGGAGGCCCCATCGAAGAAGAGGCACCACTCGTCAAGCGACGATCTCCACTTCAGAAATTCTTGTTCTTCCATCCTTATCTCCCAGTTCCTTTTTTACAGAGATTTGATTCGGTTGGTGTCAGGTTGGGATTGGTTGAATTCCTTGAGCCACCTTCCTTCTTCCTCTGAGAGGGGGGTCGAGTTCCGGATAGCGGTCTTCACATTGAAATCTTCTGAAATCATAGTCCTGGCTTTAATAGCCACATGGGATGGCAGTCTTCTTTCACCTTTGAAAACTATGTTATTCCTCTCCAGCGAAATCTTCCAACATAGGAATTTGGGGATCCACATCCAAACGATTTTGAGAAGGTTCTTCTTACTCAGATCAAACGAGGATAAAGACAGCCAACTACTTAAAAGCTCTGAGGCTGAGGTTGGAAGGTTAGAGGAGGTTGAACCTGTTAGGAGGCCCCAAGATTCTTTGGAGAACTCACAAGTGATAAGAAGGTGCGCAGTGGTTTATTCTTCCAGGTTACACAGGGGACAGCGAGAAGGCCTTTCCCAGCCTTTCCTCTTAAGATTATCAAAATTTAATATGTTGTTGTGGATCAGGGTCCAAGCAAAGAGGTCAACTTTGGGAATTGAGGGAAAATTCCAAAGTGCTTTCCACGGACCTGGATTAGGGGAGACCCATGGAACATCAAAAACTGCCTTGTAGCCCGCTGTTGCTGTGTATAACCTTGAATCTGAGCCCCAACCTCGCTTATCTTTGGACCTGGCACTAAGTGGCGACTTCCCTTGAAGGAAATATAGTAGAAGCGTTGCTTCCTCTTGGAGCTCTTTTGGATAGCTCCCTAGATTCCAGCATTTCCAGGATTGTTTGTCATCATTCTTCCAGAGGGAGATATCCCAAATCATTCTGCAATTATTGGCCAAGAGCCAATCCTCAATATTCCTTATTTCTCTTAGCCCTATGAGGGGTTGTTCTCCAAGAATGGAATCCTCCCATATCCGAATTTTTGATCCGTTTCCCGGAATCCAAGTGAGTTTTGGCTGAAAGAAAGGTAGAGCTCTCTGGCACAAGTTGAAGATCGGGGATCCATTCTGTACTTTTGCAGGTCTCTCTAGACATCGTTCCCTATCGCCTATGAAATATTTTTTCCTGAGAATTTGCTTACTCCAGGTTCTTTTCCCGGTAATCATTCTCCAAAGCAGCTTGCCTCCCATAGCAAGATTATATGCAGCCACATCTCTTATACTAAGACCCCCTTCCAATTTTGGCTTCTTGACATTGTCCCATTTAACTAAGTGGAGTTTCCTCTCACAATTATTGCCTCCTTCCCACAGGAATCTCCGGAGAAATTCATCAATTTTATTTGTTATAGTTTTGGGGGCGAGAAGCACCGAACACTGATAAATAGGTAGACTGGTAAATTCATCAACACCACTTTACCTGCTTTGTTGAGCCAATTTGCTCCCCACGCTTGAATCTTGTTTTTGAGTTTATCCACCATGGGCAGCCAGTGCACAACCTTAGATTGGGCTTTGAATATTGGGATCCCCAGATAGATAGAGTTGTCCCAGGTTGTTATGCCTTCCATCTCAAGGATACGCCCTATTTGCAGCAGTTCACGAGGGTTACAATTCCATCCGAATATCTTACTCTTATGGTAATTTACTTTGTTGCCCGAGCAGGCTTTGTAGAGGTCAAGTTCTGATTTGAAATTCCTTGTTGTCTTGAGGTTGGCATCACCCAATAAGAGGGTGTCATCTGCGAACTGAGCATGGCTAACCTCCTTAACTGAAGGGACTACTCTAATGCCTGGTAGAATTCTGTTTTGAAGACAACTCTGCAGTTGGAAACTTAGCACCGAGGCTTGTAAGACATAGAGCACAGGGGAGAGCGGGCATCCTTTCCTTAGCCCTCTTGAAGCCTGAAAAAACTTGGCAGGGCGTCCATTTATCAGAGGGGTGATCCAGGGTGCTGTAATACAGGATTTTACCCACCCATTGAACTTCTGATTAAACCCAAAATTCCTCATGACTGCAAACAGAAAGTCATGTTTGACCCTGTCGAAAGCATTGGCTAGGTCCATCTTGACTACCATGCCCTTCTCTTTTTTCTTGCAGCTGGTATGGATGGCTTCTTGTACTAGAATAATGTTATCTAGAATTTGTCTCCCTTTCACAAAGCCTCCTTGATTTTCTGGAATCAATTTTGGCAGAATTCTTTTGAGCCTGTTAGCCATTATTTTGGTGATGATTTTGTAGCCCGTGTTACAGAGGGATATCGGTCTGAATCTGTTGAAGCTTTTATCCCCTTTTTCTTTTGGAATGAGGGCTAAGAAGGAATATTTTGTGCTGCCACCCAACTTGTTACAGTTCTGGGACTTCGTGACCATTCTGCATAAATCCTTTTTGATGATTTCCCAACAGTGAATATAGAAGCGAGCTATGAAACCGTCCGGCCCAGGCACCTTATCTGGATTCATACTGAAAACAACTTTCCTGATTTCATTTACATTGACAGGACTGTTCAGCGTCCAATTATCCTCTTCGATGACCAGAGCTGGAATTTATGATAACGGATAGGAGTTCGAATCCCAGACCTCCATATCGGGAGCTGAGTAAATATTTTTGAAATAGGAATGAGCTGCCTCCTTTATGCTTTGGGAATCCTTGAAGACTTGGTCTTGCCATTGAATCTCACTGATGGAGTTGTAGTTTATCCTTGCTTGAGTTTGCTTGTGGAAGAAAGTTGTGTTCTTGTCTCCATCTTGAAGCCATAGCTCCCTTGATTTGATTCTCCAATAGATTTCTTCTTCCCTGCAGCTTTTATGATACTTACTTTGAATTTTGGATTCCCAGCTATGGAGTTCCTGGGTGACATGGGCTTCTTCCATAAACAATTGATGCCTTTCCAAGATCTTCTGCAATCTTTTCCTTTCGTCCAAGGGTGAGCCTAGCTTTTTGGCCCACATTTTTAGATTACATTTGAGTCTTCTAAGCTTCTCTTCCCACACAAAAAAGGGGGAACTAGTGATAGGAACATTCCAGGAGTTTTGAACCAGAATGGGGAAGTCGTCTTGACCTGTCCAAATTGGGTTGAATCTAAACAGAATGGGGCCTAGTACTGAGCCAGGAAGAAGGGATAGGGATATGGGTTTGTGGTCAGAGGTGTAATGAGGGAGAATCTTGGAGGTCGCCGTAAGTCCAATGGTAAGGAAGGAGGACTAGATGAGGAAGCGGTCAAGCCTGGCTGCTATGTGACCTGGTCCTAATCTTTTGTTGGACCATGTAAATTTCCCGTTGGTTGGAGGGATATCTTCCAAATCCCATTTTGACATCAGGTCTTCTACCCATTCTCTAGCGGGGTCTCGGACAATAGAGCCCCCTTTCTTCTCGGCCAACGAGAGGGTGACATTTAGATCACCTAGCACGACTAGATTCTCGGTATTTTGTCAATTAAGGAACGATTTTAAAGAATCCCAGCATTCTTTCTTCTCATTAAATGAAACAGGGACATACAAGTTAAATAGACTTACCAGTTGTCCAGAGCCTTTATGGTACATTTTGGTAAATAACCAATGGGTGGTTCCTGCTTCTTCAACTAGCTCGAGCTTTGCGGAATTCCAGAGTGTTTCCAACCCCCCCGAGGCTCCTCTAGCGCTTACTTCCCTTCCAGAGCCTTTCTTCCAGAATGTGTTGCTTACCCTTAGGAGTTCTTCCTCCTCCATTTTTGTCTCCTGGATAAGGAGGACTTTTGGTCTCTCAAGCCTTACTAAATCCCTCAAGGCTTCTTCTTTCAGTTTGCTTCCAATTCCTCTGCAATTCCAGGAGACATATTGCATTATTTGCCTTGATGGAAAGGGAGCCCACCTTTCGGTGCCTTCCCCAGTTTCGCCCTCGATCTGGTGTTCACCATCTCTAGGATTGTGTACTTTGTGCCTTGAGCCACTTCCTTGTAGGATTGCTCTTCCCTTCTCTTCTTCTCAGTCTTCCTTCCCCTCTTTGGCTGATCAGGTGTTCCTTTCGGGCTGCTTACTTTTGTATCTTCCTCTTCTGTGGTTTCCACATCTGTATTCGTATCCAAGATGATATTCTCCTTATTCGGACTGGAACTCTTGGTGGGGGAGATTGGTTCAACTGATGTCATAGGCGTTTGGTTTTTCTCTCCTTCTTGTTCTTTTGTGGGGGTTTGTTTCTCTTTTGGGGATTCTTGGGCGTTTTCTATTGGGTTGTCGTCTTTTGGCGGTTCCTGGTTCCTTTTGTCCTTGCTTTTAGCATTATATGAGTTTTTCCCTCTCTTCACTTTCTGCCAGCCTTCTGTATCTTCTTTCCCATTGGTTTTCATTTTGGGGCAGTTTCTTTGGAAGTATTCGTGCTCCTGACAATTCCTACACTTGAATGGCAGATGCTCATAGTCAAGTTTCTGATAATGAGTCCAAGATCCAACAGTTAGCTTTACTGCTTCAGGGAGCCCTGCCTCCAGATCGAATTCCACGTAGATTCTAGCGCAGGTGTACTATCCTTTGTTGTCAACTCTATCAATGAACCTGCCAACTTCGTTCCCTATCCTTTGCAATGATTTGAAATCCCAGCAGTGCATCGGAAGGTTTGGTAATCTGACTCACACCGGCACTTCCTTAGGCGTATCCACCAATGGATCAAAATCGGGTGTCCACTTGTTCAAATATAGCCCCTGCGTCCCCATAAAGTAGGGGTCGTTCCTGAAAATTAAATCCCGATCTTCTTCTGAGATGAACTCAAACACAAAGAACCCTCTTCCAACTGGGTAGCAGGTAACTCCGTGTTCCAGATTTGGCCTCCAATTCCATTGGATCCAGTCGTCCGTAGTTTTGGTAGACAACCAAAGGCCCATGAGCTGACCCACCAGACCTTTTTGGGCCAGAGCCAAAGAAATTTTCATTGGATTCTCTTTGGGTAAAACGATTTCCGGAATTTCCTCCAACTTCTTAATGAATTTTGGAATCACGAGAGGTGAGGACTTCTTCCTTCTACTGTTGACAAGCCTACGGAAGGCATCCTCGATCGTCCTCGAGGGAGGGGGGGTGGCCACCCCGCCCCCTGGCGCCAACATGGAACCACTCTTCACTCACACCAGCAACGAACCCTAGCACTCGCACCGAACCCTAGCACTCGCACTGGAGATATGAAGGGTGCGACATCTTAAGATAGCCACACTCTAGGTGTAAAAATTTATAATGCAATTATAAATTTTACCACACTAACATTCAATCATTTTCATGCCATGGAAGAAAAAAACCATGTATATATAAATGTGATGATAAAATTTTTAATTAAATCATAAAATAACTATATTATTTTGTATTCCTATAAACGAGTGGTACACTCTCACCCCAAGGAAATGTCAACTTTTATACAACATTCCCTGAAAAACTATGTACACATAAGAAAATGAAATGAATTTGACATCAAAAGTTGATCAAAATGTTGTTAATTCCCTCCTCATCATTTGAACCCTCCTCATCCTCACTCTATAGAAACGTAATAAATGAACATGAGTGCAATAAAATAAAAAACTGCTAACATTTAAAGATGTAATAAAAAACAAGCAGGTTAAATAGTTGTCAATCCCCTTAAATCCTTTCAAGTCACCCTCATCATCATCATTATCGTGGAAGAAAATAAAATGTTTCTATTGATGAATGCATAATTTCAACTATTAATAAGTTGAAAAATAAACACATAGTTAACGTTATTACCTTCAGTGTGGGATATGAAGTGTCCACCATTCTTTCATAACCATTCCTTGGGGCATACTTTGGTTCTTCATTATTAGGATCGGTATTATAGTCATTTAATTGTATGAAATAAGAAAAAAACATATTTAATAATTATGTATATTAAGCCAATATATTACCATAATAAATGATATTATATCAATAAACTTACAAAGTGCCTTCTAATTGAGGACTTTCTAGCTTTACCTGAAGAATGTGTAATTGTAAAGATTAGAGAATACATCACAGGTGAATAATTTTAATAAATATTGGGAACCTCAGTCAAATTTAAGAAACCAAATTTGACACAAATTTCCAATATCTATTAGAATGTTTAATTGTTAATTTCATCGAACATAATCAAGATCAAGTACATAAGATAAGATAAGATCATTTTATCAATGTTCGACTAATGACCATGAAAGTAGGTTGATGGTACTAAAATATTACATCAATGAAAGGAAACAATTTAAAATCATATTAAAATAAATAACTGCAAGCAAATCAAAATGAGCAACTACAAACATATATTGTTTATTAACTTTATGTTTTTTTGTTATGGTGTCTCAAGGTCCACTCCTCATGTCGTCTCATCATCAATGATCAACTTGGCCTCTTAGTAATCCTTACATGTTTTTTCAAATGCATCTTTGTCAACATCAAATGGTCTTTGTTTTATGTCTGATCTTTTCCCTCCTTATGGAGCTTGTTGATGTTTTCATTGAATCTGTTCAAAACAATAGAAAATGAAGTCACCTATAAATTTCATTGATGATGCATAATGAAATATAAAAGGTGAAGGACTAGAAACTTGAGTCAATACATAGAATACTAATTCGAACATATTTCACCTAATATGGGTACACCTACTCATGATAGTTTCAGAGAATCTATGATTGGACCATTTATCACTAAATTGTACATTTTGGAACCTTCTACATAGATGTTGTAATGTTCTTTTCTTACTAGCACTACTTATTTTAGGCCAGTGTTTTATGATATTCAAATACATAACCAAGTTAATTATGGTCACAAAAAAGAGGTTGTAGAATGGTTTGTTGTGTCTACAAATCTATTGTATTTGTAACTATAGATCTATTGTAGTTATCGACCAGAATTCGTAGTGGGTACAGAACCACCGAAGATCCAAATTCTAAAGAAAATAACACAATTCAAAGAAGTAAAACTATATTGATCCATAGGAATCATTCAATATCATTAACTCTACTACATAAAGAAAAAAAATAATGGATCAGCTAATGAAAATACAATGACCGTTCTTTTATGGATTAGAGAAATATCAACAAACTCTATACATTCCACCTCCATAAAGCAAGGGAAATCAATCCATGAAAAATCTAAGTAAGCAAAATCCATAAATATTTCTTTTTCTTTGATAAAGTGTTTAATATTTTGCATTATAAAACCATGTGTGCAACTCCATGTGAATATTTTTTGTTTTATTTAATGAATAAAATTTGGAGTAAGATTGAATTGGAACTATAAAAACACCCTTCAATTTTCTTTAATGAATTGTTTGAGAATACACATTATGATTGGGTCGACTTTATATTAATAATGGACTTATATAATCCCGTTGAAAAAAATTAATTGTTTGTTTATAATAGAATCCAAATATAGAGATATCTTGAAAGTTGAATCTCCCAAAACGTCACTTATGGAGGCTTGACGTCACCTAGAGGGCTAGGGTTTGGTGGTGAAGGTGTCGTTCGATGACATGTGGCACGTTTTGAAGGAAGGAGGATTGAAGACCATAAAGAGAGGACTTGGATGAGTGAAAAGTAGCCTTTGGAGGCCTAGCCATGCATCTAGCCATGCATCTACTACCCCAACGACTTCTTCAAAGTGCCAAAACGTCCCCTAAATGGGTGACATCACCTTTTTCTAAGGTTTCTTTCGTGTAAAAGTGAATTTTAAGATGAATTGTTTAATATTATTTTGATGAAAAGGGTAAGATAAGGGTTGTTGAACCCTTATATTATGTTTTACCCTTTCTAAGTGGACAAACTATGTGATAGACATTTTGTATAAATAGAGATCATGAAATATCATTTTAAGACATAACTCTCCCATTGTGAAGAGCTAAGGACTGAAATTTCCGCTACCTTCAAGATTTTTGTTCTCTTGTGCTATGGTATGGTGCTTTTTTTGGTTATGGACTACATGATGATGATGTTCTAGCTCTTGGAGGTATTTTCTAGCTATTTGTGGTGGTTTATCTTGGCATGTTATGGTTTATCTTGTTGCTATTTTGATTGGTAAGAAATTTTACTTGTTGCTATCATTTGTAATTCAATCCCAAGGTTGATTTTTGTTAAGGTTAGGTAGGGAGTATAAGTGCATACACCCCTATCTTAGATTCACCATAAAATTAAGCATAGAATTATTGTTTGCAAGGGTTTTCTAAGGAAGTATAAGGACATAAACCCCTCAGATAAAACCATAGCTAGGTTACTGGACCTAGGGAATAAGAGGACTCTATACCCCGAAGGAGGTAGTATCTCTAGATATTAAATTTATGACCCCACTAACCCATTAATAAAAGGAACTAGTCATTGCATTGGAGAAATAAAACATTGGATTGGTAAACATGAAAGGTTGAAGTTTTGGAGTTCTCTCACTTGGATATTGTTCTTTTAGCCTTAGGCTATCTTGCCTCATTGAGGCGTCCCCTTTCACCCACTAATACTTGTTTGTGTAACAAAACTAACCTACAGCCATTAGGTTTGAATAAATATAACCCTCTAAACCTAGATAACTCCTAAACTAGCCCTATAAAATTGCCATAACTTCTCCCTAACAAACTACTAACCCCGACACAAGTTTTAGGCTAATTTAGTGTTAGTTTTGTTGGTTAAATTTTATGTTATGAGGATTGGTTTGCTAAAACCATAAGGCTGATAAATATCACTGCAGTAAAAAATTTGTGACGGCCTTGCTTTTATTCTAAAGTCTTGCTCTTTCACTCTTGAGTTGAACTGGTCTTTACTAGCATGTATCTTTCTTATTCACCTAGACTTTTAGCACTTATTTTACAACCCTTATTATCTTTTATATGTTGATATATATCATTGATTGTTTCTACAATTAGGGACATCAAGCTTAACTTGATTTTCCACCTAACATACTACATTGTGTACTTGGTTTTCCTTGTGTCTCGGGCAGGTATTTTCTCTTGGCAGGTCACTCAAATCATTAGCAACTGAAATAAACCTTCAAGACTCATTACCAAGTTCCCTTTACCATCTAGAAACTTGACCTTTAGGGGAATCCATTCATACATTTAATTTTTCGTCTCAATTCCCCCTAGGGTCATCGGGATTCCCCCCTTGAGGTGACTACCTCGCCTCTAAAGTGACGAGAACACCTTCCTAAGGTGACATTGGGTAGGTTCTCTCTAAGTTGTTGTCGATTGGTGGTTGGATCGAGCTTTTCCCAACCTACAACTTGTGCGATAACAGGATGCAATTGAAAAGGTGGTGGGGGTGGGTGGTGTATAGGTGCAACCACTATGGATGGATGGGATGGGAAATATAGTGGGAGTGAGAAATGATAAACCCCCATGAGTTTTATGAGGGATGGTAAACCCCTTGGGGTGGAAAGATATGTCCTAAGAGTTGGAGCAGGGTGGCCAAGGACTGGACTAGGCATGTAGTTGGGGAAAAATGATGGGTGGAATATTGATATTGGTGATGAATGAAAGGGTGGTGGTACAAGTGACACAACAATGGATGAAGAAACCTGGATACATATTTATAATATTTTTATTAGTACCAAAATGTAAAATCAAACCAAAACAATATAACAAATTTCACATTTAAGCAAGAATTAACTTAACACATAATATCTGTGAAGGGGGTGACTTATCCATATCAGGTAGATATGGTTCATCATAGTATGGTATTACAACCTATAGAAACATAAGAAAATTGTATTTGAGTATGTTTAAGAACAAACAAATCATTGTGGTGAATTTATCAAAGGTGACACATACTTGCGTATGTGGTACACCAAATGAGAAAGATATCTCTATTGTTGCATCAATGGTGGAAAATGGAACTAATGCATCTATCAATGTAGAGGGCCTTCTATCGAAGCATAGCAAATGAAAAACATCATATAATAAGATGTGGAAATAAATACACAAAAAAGTATATATATATATATATATATATATATATATATATATATATATATATATATA
>ML805343.1:70028-93266 GCA_009831015.1 Picea engelmannii
TATGTATATACACACATGAAGAACATAAAGATGGATCAAGATACTAACCTCCTCCATGGAACTCTCATGTACATTGGCCTCCATTGGCCCATAACAAATATGCTTGCAATTCGAGAATCTATGAGGCTCACATGAACGCCTACTATATCCATGTTCCCTCTCTCAACTGCACTATGTTTCATGGATTGAAGGTCTAACCCCTCTACCAACATCTCCTGTAGGCACCTCTTGTTGAGATAGTGCTACAAAAATCCCATGTTGCATCAAGCTCCAATTCAAGGCTCATATCAATAATTGTGTATGCACAATTCCTTCGTTGATTTGAGGATGCTGAGAAAGGGGTTTAGGCCTTCACCTATAAGTACAAGGACCTATCTCTAGTTCATTCCTATCATTCTCTCTGTCATGTGTGGACCCACGACCCACCCCCTGGAATTCACCAATGCCAAAGTAGTTGACATGGTGCCCCAATATAAACTATGCCCATAATTTCCTAAGGAAATATAGGGGCACCTCTCTATTATTGCAGGGAGGTTTTTCACACACCATAAACCAAATGTCCATCCAATTATCCTTAAATTTTGTGTGGATGAACCAATTCATACAAATATGTCTCTTTGTGACTGTTGGTTGTAGTCAAGTTCTAGGATCAATGAATAATGACATCAATTATTGTTTTGTGATGTTAAAGTATCTCAATTGGTTTTTATCCATGCAATTCATGTAATGCTCAAACATCAATCTAGCCTTGTAATCAACAATATTGGTTGTTTTCCCTTGGGCACTTACAATGGAGAATACGATGGCATCCAAGGAAGTGGCCAATGACAATTGGTTGGGATCTCTAGTACTCCTTATGTGTTAGGTACCTAAACCCCTAACTTATCATGTATGTAGAATAATATATTTCCATGTAATAAAGGTCGATACTAGTTAATAAGACCTATTTAATAAATATGAACAAGTCAATGTAAGAAGACCTAATAGAATCTTTCGCTTCTAGAAAGATCTTCCTCTAGAATGTTCTTTAGAAGATAGAATTAGTATAAATAAGAGTAGAAGGTATGAGAGGGATTTGTCTTGGGAATTATTGTAATAGAGATCTACTATGTTGGAGGTTTCCCCCTCAAAGAGGGAAGTGAACATTGTTTCCTATCAATAAAGGTATTATTTTGGGTGTTGTGGTTCCATATATTATGTTGTTATGTTGCTATATTTTTGTTCTCTGTTGTTATTCTACTAGTATATGGTGCAATATTCCTATTTTATGCTATTATAATAGATTTGTTGCCTAACAAGTGGTATCAGAGGACTTTCCTTGGTAGGATTTGTGAGTTAATTTTTTTCTATGGTAGAGACATGTTCCAACATATTTAAGCTATAGAAATCTGTCATTTATCTCATAAATCTGTGGTCGGGGAAGCATACATACAGGAAATGCAAGAGGTACTCAAGCTTACATTTTTGGACACCCTTGTAACCCCTGTTGGTACCCCATCAAGTGGTAGCGCATCAGACAACACATGTATATGAACTTGTGCTTCCATGTACCTCTGGTATATCGGGAGACCCCATATCTATCATGAAACCATCCATAGATAAATCGATCAACCGCGTGATTGCTATAGTGCCACCAAGAACACCACTCAGGAAGATACTCTCTAGTACTTGGGTTGTCAAGTAGTACGGCTAAGGGCATGGTATAGACTCCTTAGTTGGTTCCCTAATATATTGGGCAGAGTACTAATGTTGGACCCTGCACGTATATCAGAGAGCTATAGCATAGGGAAAACCATTGTCTGTAGGAACCTTGAAAACCCTAAACCTTGGGAAGGAAACAAAATATAAAAGGAACAGAGAAGATCTATTTATGTGCAACCTTTCCTCTGACATTCGAGTTGCAAAAATTACAAATAGAAAAGGAAGAAACAAGATTTAGTGGCCTGCAACCTTTCCTCCTACATTCGATTGGAAAAATCGCTATACATTTATTTCATTTTTTCTTTTAAGAATATGGGAATTTCTATACTATGGTATTATTCAGATTTGCATAAAACCCTAGTGAAGTAAACAAAAACAAACAAACAAAAAGAAAAATAAAAGAAAAAAGTAAAAGAAAAAGGGAAAAAGAAAAAAGAAAAAGAAAAAGGAAAAAAGAAAAAAGAAAAGGAAAAGAGCAAAAAAGAGTATGGGACCTGTCAGTACCCTTATTTAAGACATATCTCAATGGATTCCTCTTTTCTGATGGATTTTTTTTTTCTTTTAATGCTTGGGGAATCGGCAACTCGCGGTTCTCATACTCGCGTGACACGTATTCGATACTCCTCTACTACCCATATACCCCCAGGTGCGCCACACATCCCACAAGAATGGAACATAGATAAAGTGGGGTGAGAATCGAACTTGATACCTCCTTTACACAATTCCTTCCATTTACACGGTACATGCCAATCGGTCTACACCCCTACGGGCTTTTCTCCTAAATTTTTGTGACGCCTATCATTTTTAATTATTTTTTACCTCCCCGGGCCCTTATTTTAGACCTATCTAGTTAGACTTCCCTTTTCTCCCTGATCTTTGTGACACCTATCATTTTAAACTTTTTTTCACCTCCTCGAACCCTTATTTTAGACCTACCTCATTGGATTCCCCTTTTCTCCCTGATCATTGTGATACCTATCATTTTTAACTTTTTTACCTTCCCACACCCTTATTTGACACATATCTCATTGCATTACTCTTTTCACACTGAACACACTCATACATATCATGTTTCACTTTTTTTCGTGGTCCCACTTCCCCTATTTCATTCCCCTCCACCCATGGCCACCACTAGCAACCAAGAATTCCTTCACTTGCAAGATGAATCCAAACAACACAAGGTATACATCCAAAGAATAACCTCTGAAATTACTTCCAATAATTATCGCTTGGACACCCTTGATACCAAAGTTACAAGCAAATTCGCAAAGGTTAAGGGTGAATTGTCCTCCCTCACCCAGTGATTGAAACGGTCCCTTGGTTCTCCCTATATTTAAAAACATTCACACTCTAAAGGTGATAACTCTTCCCATAATATGGCTCTTCATTCCAATTCCCTTCCTCGTGACCCTCGCCTTCCCCAAGTTGAAGTGAACAAATTTGATAGATCCGATCCCACTGGTTGGGTCACTCAAATGGAACATTATTTCTCCTTGCATGACATTATTGATTATTTGGCCAAACTTCGTTATGGTGTCCTCTATTTGGATCCAAAAATTTGGCAATGGTGGCAATGGCGTAGAAAGACACGCCATGGTTATTTTGCTTAGACTCAGTTTTTGGTAGAGCTATATGACTGCTTTAACACAGACACCCACTATCTCGGTTGTTTGACCAAGTTGAAGCAATCTAGAACAATGGCTGACTTTATATATGCCTTTGAACACTTGGACTTCAAAACAGAGGGCATGTTTGATGCCTTCTTCTGGGAATGTTTTATTAGTGGCCTCAAAGAGGAAATTCGAGCCTAGGTCCTCATGGCTCACCCTCAGACTTGGTTGGAAGCTACTCAGCGTGCTAAGGAAGCCAAACAAATTATCTATGCTCAGACCCTCAAACCTTCCTTTTTTCCTCGTACTTGACCTACTAACCTTGCCCCTCCTCCCACTCCCCTCAAGATCCAGAAATTAACCCAGGATGAAATGGTGGAATGCCAACTCAAGGGGCTTTGTTATAATTATGATGAAAAATATTTTTCGGGGCACAAGTGTAAGGAACAAAAAAAAATTATGGCCATCTCTGAGTATGTTTCTGAAGAAGATCTCCAGACCCACCTTATGGCAGTGTTATATGATCCAACTAATACTAATTTTCCCTCTGATCAACCTAAAGTAGAACCAGTCATTTTATTGAATGCTCTCATTGGCTTATTTGCTCCCCAAACCCTCGAGCTCATTGGCTACATTAAGAATTGAAAGTTCATCATCTTAATTGACAGTGTAAGCACTCATAATTTTATTCACCATTGTATTTCCCAAGAAACCCATTGCTATATACATGCAGTCAACAAATTTCAAGTCATGATTTCCAATGGTGGTTCCATGAAATGTGGGGGGCATTGTGAAAATATGTGTCTCCAAATTGGGAAGTACCACCTGAAATCTTATATGTTTTCTATTGACATGTGTGGTTGTGATATTGTGCTCAGTGCAGAATGGTTATATACTTTTGGTCCCATTCTTGTGGATTTTAAGGAATTAACCATGTAATTCCAATAGGCGGAACAACAATATAAATTCCAAGGAATCACAACAGGATCCCCTGAGATCATCAATTCCCATCGAATGGAAAATCTCCTCAAAAAAGGCCATTCTGGCATTATTTCCCAACTCCATTCTATTCAAGCAATTGAGACACATGTGGTGCATCCTAACCTCTAATGTATCATATCCAAACACCAAGCTATTTTTCCCACTCCCTGAAGACTTCCTCCTTGTCGTGGTGTTCATGATCATTCTATTCCTCTCATCCCTAGTATTCTTCCTCCCAATGTTCACCCTTATCGTGATCCATTTTCCCAAAAGAATGAAATTGAGAAAATTGTTCAAGAATTTCTAGTCGCAGGTGTTATCCTCCCTAGTACTAGCCCCTATTCTTCACATGTGGTCATGGTACTAAAAAATGAAGGTACTTGGAATATGTGTCTAGAATTTTGTGCCCTCAATAAACTCACCATAAAAGACAAATTTCCCACTCTTGTCATTGATGATCTCTTGGATGAATTAAGTGGTGCTCAGTATTTTACTAAACTTGATCTTCGTTCTGGCTACCACCAGATACATATGCAAGAGGAAGACATTCCTAAGACTATTTTCCACACTCATGAGGGTCACTATGAATTCTTGGTCATGCCCTTTGACCTGTGTATTGCTCCCTCCACTTTCTAAAGTCTCATGAACCATGTTTTCCATCCTTTTATTCATCATGTTTTCCTAGTTTTCTTTGATGATATTCTCATCTATAGTAAAACCTGGGTAGACCATCTTACCCATGTGGATCAAGTTCTTAGTCTACTCTCTGAGCACCAACTTTTTCTCAAGAAATCTAAATGTGCCTTTGGAGCTGCGAAAGTGGAGTACTTGAGTCATATTGTCAGCAAGGATGGTATAAGGGTTGATCCTAAGAAAATTGAAGATATGCAGAATTGGCCTTGCCCAAAAAATCTCAAGAGTTTGTGTGGTTTACTAGGTTTAACAGGATATTACCGCAAGTTTTAAGAATTATGGAAAAATTGCAAAGACTCTTACTGCACTCCTTAAAAAGAATGCTTTCACTTGGAATCCAACAATTGATCAATCATTTCAAGCATTGAGAAGCCATGTGCGCAATTCTTGTCTTGGCCCTTCCTGACTTCACAAAGACTTTTTTCCTCGAATGTGATACCTCCAGGAAAGGCATTGGCGCGGTACTCATGCAAGAGGGTAGACCCTTGGCCTTCACTAGCAAACAACTCTCGAAGAGACATCTTGGCCAATCAATCTATGAAAAGGAAATGTTGGTTATTCTGCATGTTGTGGATCTATGGAGTCCTTATCTCTTGGGGAAACATTTCCAAATTAAAACCAACCATCAGATCCTCAAGTATTTCCTAGAACATAGGATTTCATTCCATGAGCAAAAACAATGGGTGACCAAGCTATTTGGATATGATTATGAGATCATTTATAAGAAGGGAAAATAAAATGTAGTGGTTGATGCTCTGTCAAAAAACAAAGAAGAAGAAAGATCCCTTTTTTCCCTCTCCTTCATTGTACTAGATTGGCTTCAAGTTGTTTTCCAGGAATGGCTGCAACCCCAAAACTTCTCGATTGATCCAATAATTGTAAGACAATTATTCAATTTCTCCAGCATACTCTTGGCACAATTAAGGGATTCACTACAAAGGTCATCTATATTTAATCCATCGGTTGGAACTTAAATCCATGATGCTTTCTGAGCTTCATGCTTCACCCACAGTAGGGCATTCCGGGTTTACCAAAAGCTATGAACGAGTTAAACATTATTTTTTCTGGGATGGTATGAAACAAGATGTCTACACCTTTGTGGTTGAATGTGATATCTGGAAATGCAACACGAGGGAAACTATCAAAGCTCCAGGCACACTACAACTGCTTCTGATTCCACCAGTTATTTGGAGGGACATTTCTATGGATTTCATTGTGGGCTTACCTAAATCTAACAATAAGTCAGTCATCATGGTGGTAGTTGATTTCCTTTCCAAATATGCTCATTTTTTTTCTCTTCAACACCCATTCATAGAATCCACAGTGGTTCATATTTTCATGGATCATATTTTCAATATTTATGGCATGCCTCATTCTATTGTATCTGATAGATATCCCACTTTCACCAGCAATTTTTTGCAAGAATTATTCAGACTCTAGGGCATACAATTACATATTAGAATTACTTATCACCCACAAATGGATGGCCAAACTGAAGTTGTCAACAAGTGTTTGGAAACATATTTGAGGTGTTTTGCATCTAACCGACAACATCAGTGGACTCAGTGGTTACCCCTAGATGAATGGTGGCATAACACATCTTACCATACTGCTACCTGCATGACTCCTTTTGAAGCAGTATACAGACAAAAACCCTCATCGGTTATTTCCTACATACCATGGGTATTGAAGGCTCAGGAGGTTGACACAACTCTTATAGTCTATGTCTCCATTCTCCATGCTCTTAAAGACAATTTGGTCATGGCTCGAAATCGTATGAAACAACAAGCATATCAAGGACGTTCAGAATGCCAATTTGTTGCAGGAGACCAAGTGTTTCTTCATCTACAACATTACAAGAAGAATTCACTCAAATTTGAACATTTTTATAATCTTGCTCCCAAATTTTATGGTCCTTATACCATTCACAAGCATGTGGGACCAGTGGCCTATTAGTTAGCTCTGCCCAGACATTCTAAGATCCATCTTATTTTTTATATCTCATGCTTAAAGAAGGTGATGGGTACTAAGTGCCAAACTCAAACCAATCTTTCAAAGTTCGATGTTGAAGGTTCCATATGGTTGCAACCACAGGTAGTCTTGGACCAGCGTGAACGTCATCTCCATCAGCTCACCATCAAGGAGGTGTTAGTGCAATGGAAATATACAACTCTAGAAGATGCCACCTGAGAGTCGACCACTACTCTCCAGGAATTTCCTCATCTCAAGCCTTGAGGACAAGGTTGTTCTTCAAGGGGGAGGGCATGTTAGGGACCTAAACCCCTAACTTCTCATGTAGATAGAATAATATATTTCCATGTAATAAAGGTTGATACTAGTTAATAAGGACTATTTAATAAATATGAACAAGTCAATGTAAGAAGACCTAATAGAAGCTTATGCTTCTAGAAATATCTCCCTCTAGAATTTTCTTTAGAAGATAGAATTAGTATAAATAAGAGTAGAAGGTATTAGAGGGATTTTTCTTGAGAATTATTGCAATAGAGCTTTTCTATGTTGGAGGTTGCCCCCTCGAAGAGGAAAGTGAACATTGTTTCCTATCAATAAAGGTATTATTTTGGGTGTTGTGGTTCCATATATTACGTTGTTTTGTTGATATATTTATGTTCTTTGTTGTTATTCCGCTGGTATTCACTACAATATTCTTATTTTCTACTATTATAATAGATCTAGTGCCTAACATTATGTCTTGGACACTTGATCTAAGAAACATCAACCCTTTTTTTATTTTCATGTTTATGTTTGTTGGTTGTGCATTAGGGTTTGGTGTGCCTTCTTATGGTTGTGTCGGGTTTTGTTTGTCTCCAGGTTCCATGTTAGTTAGTGTGTTTCAATTTAATAATGGAATTTATATAAATTAGGTTGATTTTTTAAATTAACTTTGAAAATTAAAAAAATCACGAAATGAAATAGTTTAGGAAATGAAAAAAACAAGAAATTAAATGCAAATAAATACGTGGCTTCCCTCGAAGACGATGTCAATATCCTTTGGAAACTTCATCAAAAAATTCCAAGCGTTCAATTGGATCAATTATTTCTCAAATGCACAGTGTGGTGGTGGAATGGGGAAACAAAATTCTCGCGATCCCTTTTAATCGGTCCCAACAAGAACACATGTATGTTCCTAAGAACATGAGTGCATTCCTGTCAAGGAGCCAATGCGGCATCTTGGGTGGTAGTTCAGGTTTTTTTTAGCCTATCACATTAGGAACGAATGTGTATTCTCAAATATGTACATGTGTTCATGCATGAGCACATTCGTTCTCACCCCATTGCCACTTTTTTGTCCATCAACTTCATGCACATGCCCTCGGAAATCTACATAAACATGTCAAATAGTTGGCTTAGGTTGATGGATAGTTGGTATGGATTGTTGGTTGTCATTTATTTCAACCATTGGAGAGTTATATTGTAGATTTATTTCAACCCTTATTGAATGATGTCAACCCTTGGAGAAAGTTCGATAGCAAATTTCGGTAGCACAAAGGTTTGGGTAATGGACCCAAGGTTGTTTCATGTATAATGGTATGATTTTTAATATATTTGAAGGTAATACTATTATATATGAATAGTACATGTCATTCCATTTCCGGTGGTATGTGGAACGTCACATAACTCCTCACGGTTAGAGAGTTATGGCCATGTGAAGTTGGAGAAACTAGGTTTGGGTAATGGGCCCAAGTTTGTTTGATGGATAACGGTATGAGTTTTGATATATTTATAGGTAATACTATTCTATATGGATATTAAATGTCATTCCATTTCCATTGGTATGTGTAACGTCACATAACTCCTCACGGTTAGAGAGTTATGGCCACGTGAAGTTGGAGAACCCTCATGAGTCATCTAGAAGCCCCAAAAGGTCAAAGTAGTCAAAGTGGTTTAAGATATTTTAGAAGGTAAATAATAAAGTGAAGTGATGAGTGTACTATAATTCAAAGTGAATACAAAATAAATTATTTAAATAACAAAGTTAATGGAGAAATTACTAAGTTGACAAGTGGTTAGAAGTGGGTTAGCCCTAAAATAAAGAAAGTGGTTTAAGATGGTTAGAAGGTAACCCCTTGAGGTAAAGTGAAGTGATGAGTGTACTATAATTCAAAGTGGATACAAAATAAATTATTTAAATAACAAATTTAATGGATAAATTACTAATTGGACAAGTGGTTAGAAGTTAATTAACCCTAAAATAAGGAAAGTGGGTTAAGATGGTTAAAAGGTAACCCCTTGAGGAAGCTACATGAAAGTATAAATAAGAGGCAAGGCTCTCTCATTTTATATCACACTTGAGAATATTGAATATCTACAGATGACTGAGGTAACCAAAGGATATCTAAGCTGAATTTCATAGAGAAGGCGAAGTAAAAAAGGACGAAATTCAAGGGAGGATAAATTCTTTTGATGATGTTTTCTAAGGTATGTTACTTACAGGTCATCTCACCATTTTAGCAATAACTTTTTTTATAGAATAATTCAGACCGTACAATTGATAGGACATTGATAAAACATATCCAAATAGTTGTGGTACACATTTCAGCTTGTGGGTCATTTTATTTTTGGAGTTACACTCCATGGAAAATAGGGTTTGTGGCTAGTCCTGAAACTAGTCTAAAACAAGTGTTTCAGATAAAAATGTCATAACTTCTTCATAACAGATCCAAATTAAGTAATACCAAAAGTGTTGGTTAGAGTATAGTATTTAGTATTCTATGTAAAATTTTCATACCCATACAACAAATATTCCGTGTGTGGCACGCTCTACAAGTTCGCTCTCTAGAATAAGCCAGAATTAAACAAGGTATACCATTTTTACGATAACTCCTTTTCTGAGAGGTTCCAAGTAGTGATACATGGAGGAATTGCACAAAACACACTGAAGAACATTGTATACTATTTTCATATCTTTATTCATTACAGGTACATAGTTATGATTATTTCAATTTAGGGTTGTTGACTAATCCAAAACTAGTCATGTGAGACTAAAAAAAAGTTTGATGAAAATGCTAGTCTCTTGTTGTTAACATTAAGGAAGGTTTGCAGGTATGTGATCATATACACCAGGTCTATTACAGAGTTACAAATCAGATTTGGATGATGAAATTGATGATGGATTTTGTTTGAGGTACATGTTGGGTACATGGTTGAGACAAGTAGTTGATGAGTTGGCACATACATGAGGTGTACAGTTGATGATGTTGGTACATATTGATCAGTCATAGTTGATGAGTAGTTGATACATGATTGGTACATACTTGGTACATGGTTGGAGGCACTTGTTAGTAGTATTGTTGACACATGGTTTATGGATGATGTAGAATACTTGTATTAGTATATTATTAGAAACTTGTATTGATCTTGGTGATGATTATGAGTTGTTGTGTTATGCTTGGTTGATGCACATATTTGAGAGTTGTCTTGGTGATTAATAATGGTGAGTAGATCTAATTTGGCTGATAAGATTGATGAGACAGGTTATTGTGATAGTTTGTTTGGATAGGTTGTTGTGACATGTTATTTATACAGGTCTGGTGCATGGTTGATGCACTTGTTCATGGTACAGGTTGGTGTATGGTTGATAAACTTATTTATGGTACAGGATGATAACAGGTTGAGGTATAGGTTGATGCATGGTTCAAGTTATTGGTACATGTTGTTTGATGCAGGTTGATTGGTACATGTTTACAATAGTATATCTCATAATGATAGTGTGACAGTGGTTCCATAATTCTACTTATATGTCAAGGTAGTTGGACGGGGCAATAATAGGTGGTTGTAGCCACCTTCCATTGGTATTCGGAGATCATAGGGGGTTGTATCCTCCTTCTAGTTTTTAGCTAGAGAATTAGGGATTTGGAGCTTCCCTCAGGTTGTATCCTAAGAAACTAGGGGGTTGGAGCCTCCTTCCAGTTGCAGTTGGGAAACAAAGGAATTTGGTGCTTCCAATGAATGTAATTCTTCAATACATATAAGAAAAATCATTCTGTGGTTTTCTCCCGCTTTGGGTTTCCACGTAAAAACACTGGTGTACTGTGTATCTGTATGATTGTTCATTTTTTCATTGTTTATTTACTCTGCAAATATTGGATGATAATGCTACATTGATATAACACTTGCATTATATGGTTAAAAAGGATTAGATTTCTCTATTACTGATTCACCCCCTCTCTCAGTAATCCAACAAAACATGCATTAACTATTTTAAAAAATAGAAAATATTTTCACATTCAAAACCTGCAAACAATTCATGCCCTAGAAACATGTCCTCCTTTACCAATACCTCAAATTCAAGCCATTTTAACTTAAAGCCAAAAGGATTTCACTGATAAGCGTAATGAATTAATTGAATAAGAGAAATTCTCACCCCTTGCAACCAGTGCCAGACATACAATTTCCTTCACAGCATGACATTTTTTCAATGCAAATAAAATCAAACTCCTCACCCACAAACGCGAAGGCCAAATCACAGACCCACTAAACACTAAGACGAATAAAATGTTTTTGGGCGAGCATCAGGAGAAAAGGAAACCTCTAGAGTTCTGACCCGACTCAACAAACCACTAACCATGCCACCCATCACACTTTCACTCGACATATATTCAACAACCATCCATGCAGAGGACAAATTTAATGACACAAAAACACCAACTATGAATCACACAAGTCAAGCGAAATCATACATACATATATATATATATATATATATATATATATATATATATATATATATATATATATATATATATATATATATATATATATATATATATATATATATATATATATATATATACATATATATATATTAGAATTAAACTCCAATATTCTTCATTCACATACCTCTAGCATGTACAGAGTTGTGGTATGACTTATTAACACCTATCTCATATTTTATATCCAAACCTCGCCTTTGAACATTTGTAGATGGTTCTCTATGGCAGTAACATTAAGACTTTATTGTTCATTTGCAATTGCAAGGGATTCAGGTACAATTTCCTCCATGCTTGCCACTCCTTGGAGCACAACCACAACCATTATATTTGGTTCTACAATAACAAGATGCTTGAAATACCTACCAATTCAATTGACCAACTAATTGGATTTTTCTCTTACCCATTTCTGAAACCTCTAATTAAATGTTTTTTAGACAAAAATGGGAGAAAAGGAAACCTCTACAACCTTGACACATTCCAACAAACCATTAACCACACCACCTACCACACTTTTCAGCACAATTTTTATTTTTTTATTAAGTATCTAACTCTAACTTGGTTTTTATCCATGCTATGTCCTATGGTTGATGAGAAAAAGGATATAAAGCAAAATTAAAATAATATTTTTTGTCAAAATTTATGGAGTACTTTATTGGGCTGCAAGGTGACTTTATGAAGTAAATTATTGGGCTCCAAGGTTTTGGCTCACAATGTTGTACTTTGCATGTGAAAAAGCACATCTTCAACAAAATAACTATTGTCTATTTGGATGAAAGTGTTTCATGATTAAAGTTGTCATTTCAATGAATCCCTTGCCTTTATTAGTCCCTGTCAAAGGTGTAGAGGGACTATAGAGATCGATAATTCGTTGAATTCATATTAATTTTTCCTTTGACTATAAATTTTCACATAATCTCTATTGTTCGAACTAGAGAACTAAAAACATTATTTTTTATATAATTAAAAAAAACTTATTTGTCGTCATCTCATTGGAGAATATATTTGAAGTCTTATTGCCATCTTCGTTATTCCCAATGTTTTAAATGTTAACATATCCAAAGTTTCGAGCATCGACACTCTTTTTGAATTTTTATTATTTTTATTTAAATGTTTACATATCTAAAGTTTTGAGCATGGACACTCTTTTTTAAGTACTTAAACAAGCCTGACACAATGCATTCTTTTTTAAATGTTTACATAGCGCGAGGCCCTTAAACATTCATGACAACCTTAAATGTTTACTTAACATGCTTGACAGCCTTAAATGTTTACTTGACAGGCTTGTCACAATACATTTTGCTCCAATTCTTGGATACAATCTTGTATGCAGTGAATTTGGGCAATGTTGTTGTCCATCGGCACTCGCATAGTCGAATATAATGATGGAGTTGCTTCTACATCATATGTTTTATATTTCTTTTGTATTTGGAATGCAATCTAGTCATCATTGAGGATTCATATATTCTCAATTGGTTCACTAGTTTTTGCTTGCTTGTTGGTTCGTTGGTTCGTTGGATGTTGCTTATTGTTGTTTGCTTCAAATTTGCAAAGTTGAGGTCTTGCAGCTACAGTTGGACCTCTTGGTGCTTTCTCACTGGTTTTTGTTTGTTTCTTTCTCTTTTTTTCTTCAACTTTGCAAGGTTGAAGTTCTACACCCGCAGTTCAACATGTTCTTTCACTTTGCAGGGTTGAAATCTTTCACCCTTGTTTGCTTCAACTTTGCAAGGTTGAGGTCCTGCACTCGCAATTGGACATGTTGTTTCACTTTACAGGGTTAAGATCCTGCACCCACAATTGGACCTGTGTTTCTATCATTCACCATTCACGAGTGAGTTTCAATACCATAGTTTTATTCCTATTCATTGTTTACTACTTACTATTTACAGTTTGCAAGTAGGAATGTTCAATACTAGGAGGTGCTGAAAATTAACATAGATATAAAAAAAAACTAGAAATAATAACCGAGTGAAAATGCTCTTACAGAACATCCTTAAATGTGACTACTAAGATCAAAGAAACATGAATGCATTACTACCTTGAAAAGTGTTGAACAACAAATCTTGTTTCCTTTGTAAAATGTTCTTGTAGAAGAAAACTGCAGCTAGGTATAGAAGGGCTAAGTATGGTACAAAGTTAAGCAACCTGGAAGAAAATTCGACAACATTGTCGGCCCTTGTGCATCTTTATCAGTGACATATTTCAGTAAGTTAGAAAAATAAAAATAAAAAGTTGCAGGACCTGAAATGCAAATCCTAGGTGGAGGATGAAGATAAAACACAAAATGACCCTAGTTCAAACATTAATTCTTGTTTTTCGTTTTGTTGGCAAGTTAAATTCTTAGTGGGCACTGGAGTTTGAACACCAGTTTCTTTGTAGATTATGGGACAGGGATCAGTAGATTTGTGAGAACAAGATGTTTAATCGCAAGATTAGGGAGATTATCAATAGGTTCGGGAAAATCAAGGGATCATGGAGGATTAGGATAAGGGTCCACATGTTTTAACCAGTACAATACTATTCAAAACCTCTTAAAACAACTGACAGGAATTTTTATTGCATAGATCATACCTTACATCTTCACATACTCGACGTTGGGATGGTGTTGGTTTACCCTCTTGTGTAGACATTGCAAGTCACTCTGTCAACCAAGGGATGGTACTAAATCACCCTCTTATGCAGCCAATGCAAGACATTATGTTCATTGCATATGTTTACCATACCTTACATCTTCACATACTCAGCGTTGGGATGATGTTGGTTTACCCTCTTTTGCAGACATTGCAATTCGCTTTGTCAATTGAGGGATGGTACTAAATCACCCTCTTGTGCAGCCATTGTAAGCCATTATGTTCACTGCATGTGTTTACCAAATGGATAAATTGTAGGCATAAAGGGTAGAAAAACAATTCCATATCGGAGCCCAGTGACAAAGGTGTAAAGACAAATGGCAGTATGTAAGGTAATGAAGAGCTTAGGAAGGTGACAAATGGCTTGTAGACGTGGGAAGATTTGAGGGCCTTATCTCTTCCGCAGATAGTTATTATTTGCGTGGATGAGAAATGGTTAACCACATGTCAAGTTTTGCAGCATGGTGGACACTTAGCACCGGGAAGCTTTGGTTATTGTTTTTGTTTGATTAAATTAGTCTAGCTAGTTGTCTTTCAGAATCCCACATGCACGGTGGCTAGTCTGCATTTATTGCATGTGTTCGTCCTGCTCTGGGACAGTACTGCTCCAGGAGTCATACAAATTCTACATTCGTAAACTCCAAAAGTGTCGAATATTCGAAGTCCCAAAGTCCTTGATAAGGATGGTTAAAGTAATCTTGAGTTAATTAACAGTACATGCAAGTTAATGAATCCGGGAGAAAGTCACTCTGGGATACTTTCACACTTCACATTCAAAAACTCCCAAAGTCCCGAATTGGGGCCATGTCTAAGTATGGTTAGAAGAATTCCAAAATTTGGCAGAATGATAAAACTTTAGTAGGGTCACCTAGATCATGGTTTTCAAAACTGATCAATGTCTCAGATTCATTTTGGAAATAAGAGGCACCCGAACGTTAATCTCCTAAAAGGGTTCCGAAATTAAAACCATGGTATAGCTTGAGAAGAAGTTTTATACAGATTCAGTTATCTCCAATGGCCTCAAACAATGTGCAGGAATGTCAATGCTTGATACATAACCCACCTATGTCACATCCATACTGACAAGCAAAAAATGAAATGGGATTTTCTCCTCATCTTTTTGTTTTTGAAACCATATGTTTAGTGCATTTTCTAGGTTGTCCCCTTTCCAATCACATATGCCCACTTTCATGCCCTAGACATCATACCATATCTCTTTGGAAAATGGCAGTGCACAAGGATTTGTGAGATGAATTCATAGTTTTCATTGTGGAGCAAGAATCTACGAGGACCTTGCCATCCCCTTCTTTGCATATTATGACAGAGCAAGATTTTATTCTCTGAGGAAAACCACATATAGCTATTAGTTTTATGTTGGAATTTAGGTCTTCCAAAGCATATTCCATCACCATTTCCACATCTAGACCTCATTTTGTAGAAATGATTCTTTGTAACCTAAATGGACAGTTCACTGATATGTCTCAGGATGAGTGCCCCAGTGACCAATCTTAGAATATCTTCTTCATCTTGTAAGATAATTGAAACCTTGAGAAGTTGTGCTATGTGTTGGTTCCATTCATGTGGTAGAGGTCCATGAATGCGTAATTCTTCCCCTTTTGTTTATCCCACGAACCATCTATGTGAGTGTTCTGAGTGGGAGACATCAACAAGTCATTTCAGATCTGTTTAGTCTTTATTTGTGAAGAGTGAGGATGAGATTAAATGATGAATACGGATTGTGAATCTATATGCAATGACTATTGTAACACTTATAAGGTGCACAACTAAAATAAGTTCTAAAATTATATGTCTTAAATAATCAGTCTTTGTATTGATCAAGTTTATACTATTGTTTTATTTGCATTATCTCTTCTATATGGTTGAGCACTAACTATAGCTTTGTTTCTTTGTCATATGCTATAGCAACCACTGAGAAATGAATTTGAAATGAAAAAGGTTGAAGGATACATGGCATAATTGGTATGCACTATCGAACTTATAGTTATATTTTTTTCTATTTGCATATTAACTAAACATAGCTAAGAAACATCTTGAAAATCACAACTTAAAAGATGGAGCAAGTAATAGATGTTGATTTCTATCAAATATATGTGGACTCCATTGTACATGAAAACATCGACTAGGTATTGCATAACAATTCCCTTTTCAGATTAGATGCATTCTCGTATACTGCAGAAGATTGCCTCTTCGATGCATTTCAAGTTCTATTGCACTTTCGTTATTCCTTGATCGAGCTGCACAATGGATTGATAGATCATTTATTGGCTTGTTTAGAAAATGGCAACGTTGAGGCATTAGAGTGGTATCAATACGAATTCGCATCTGATTTTCTTTTCCAATTGCATGGAATACATGATGCCAGTACGTGTCTTTCAAAGATGCGGTTGTCTGCATCTACAACTCTGCCTCCACATGAGAGAGGACTTTGGGAAGGTACATTTTGTATACGGTGGCTAGACAAGTGGTTGAATATATCAATTGGAATTTGGTCATTAACAAGAAAAAGAAGATATCTATTGTTCAACAAAACTGCATCTAGAGATCCATATTGCATCTTGTTCCATGATGTCAATCCTCTAAGTGGTCATTATGAACCACTACTCTATAAAAAATTATCCATATGAAATCTTGGAGGATCTGATATTTACTTTTCCCTCGCCTGCAAATACCTTCAATCACATTGGAAATGAATTATGCATCATATACACTCTCATGGATTACACATAGCAACAATTATTACATCTACTTGTGGAGATAGTCTATTCAATGCAATTTTCTATTTGATAGCAACAGAATTTGATGTGCACTCACCGCGCCTTTACACTGTGCAATCATTTTTCAATGAATGCACTTATAGGTGGAAATCAACAAGAATTTAACTGCTTGCATCAACACCTTCTACCATATCTCATAGAAAGTATGTTGATAGTTGGAAGTTGGCAAGAATACCTTGTAAACATGGCAATTCCATATGAGAAAGGAAATATAGAGGGTGGGACATTTTGTTTACAATGGATATCTATCATATTCAGAGTAAATATCGAGGTCTGGTCAACCCTTTCAGATGGTACTTTCCATTTCTATTGTATTGATTCAAACTACAATAAAACATTGACATCATGTCGTCGAAAACAAATACGCCACACATCAATTATCAACCTTTGATAAGAAATACTTCCAGTTCAATATCCATTTTCCATTCTAACCAAACCACATCGAATCTACATAAGCATCGCATATTGTCTAATCATGATGAAACTCATCCCAATTGTCATCGGGCCATAGAGAGATTAAAAAAAAATGTAGACTGACTTATCACAACTTGAAAAAGGTCATACATGAAAGAAATAAATACATTGGTGCACTTCCTTCTATACCTCTGAATTGTACGACCGATCATCATGAGGTGAAAGGGATCTCAACCAAGAAATACAAACTCACATATCACAACCTAAAAAAAGTTGTGTGTGCACAACACAAGCTCATTTACACACTTCCTATTGAACACAAACATCACATGTCCAATGACAAATATCATCACCCTTTGCATCATCAACATGGTGAGGAGGCAATGCTTGTAACAAATGTCGATTCCACCTTCAACATGGCTTTTCAACAAGTGAAACTAGTTTCGAGTGGAAACCATAAGTTAGCCTACCACATGTTGAAAAAATAGATACGTGAGAGAAACAGGTGCAGCTACATATCCCACAGTGGCCATGATACTGACCGAGGGGGAAAAATCACATATCGTAAATTAGAGCCAACATTGTACAATGCTAGCATTGAAAACCAACAAACACTTGCTACGCATCCTCATCTAGGAAAGAGAGATGCAAAGTAGACCTATATGAAACAAATTGAAGACACTCCTTCCATTGCATGTGTGATTTGCAAAGAATTGAATTTCACAAAGAATATTAAGTCTGTCACCCTTGACTTGCAAAAATAATACATCATCTTGACACTAAATGATAGAACATTTTCCACTAGCAAAATTTGTCTTCCATGCAAACAGTCACTTGAAAATGGAAAATTTCCACAATTTGCAACACCTAACCAAATAAGATGTAACACACCACTACCAGATGTAAGTACACTTACAAAACTTGAAGAGAGACTTGTGTCTCTGTGAATTTCATTTTCACAAATCAGACCCTAGGGCTATAGATGACCCCAAATGGGATTCACGGGATCAATTATTAATGTGCCTATGCAACTAGATGTTGTCCAAAAAGCACTGCCACAATTCATGAGCGAAACAATGACGATTGTTGTAGCTCTCAAAAGACATTTTCAATACAAGAATGCATACCAAAGAGGTAGAGTGTGTGTGCACATTTTCATGAAAGCATTAAAAGAATTATGTTCCAGGACCCTGTATAAAGAAGAAAACATTTGTATAAATGAGAACTGGAACCATGTTCTTGAAAAAGGAAATGACAAATCTGCACAAAATTTTGACACTACTAATGAATTTGATACAAGTGATGAATTAGAGAATGAAAGACCTGTTGAAACATTGATACATGGATTCACTAACTCATAATGCATTCATGACTTGCAAGACAATATTGTTGAAATCACACCTGTTGAAGGGAAAAGTCCACTTGGAATATTCAAGGACACATTTGCTGAGGAAATGAACTTCCCAACATTGTTCTCTGGAGATCTAGGTGCCAGTGACATCACAGAAAAATTTAGCTACCAAAAAATAGTTCGATGGGAACTACTACATTCAAGCAGTGACTTCTCTTGTCACATAACAAATTTGTTTTTCAAAACAATGTGCATAATAATTGAGAAAGTGCTCTCTTGCATGTGGGTGAAAATAAGAAAAGTCCAGCCATGAGGAAGAAATTTATTGGCCAGATATGTCAAGTACAAAGAAAACCTAGAAAAAATCCTAAAATATGATATTGATACATAGAGTTCAAAAGCATTCACATCTCTCTTGAATACTTGCAACAAAACAAGAAAAATATATTTGCAATGATTCGACAATTGGGACCTCCAACTTTTTTCATCACATTTACAAGTGTAGAGCATAACTGGGGTCCATTGGTGACTACAGTGTCTGCATTATATAGGAACAAGAAAAGGAAAAAATAAACTGATACATTGGAAAATGATGACATTGACTACCTCATAAGAAAATACTCAGTGACATGTACTCGTTACTATAGACATAGAGTAAAATATTTGAGGCAATTGATATGTCATGATGAAATGTTCTTCGGGAAAATATCGAACTACTATTTTGTGATTGAGTTCCAAAATAGAGGGAGAGAACATGACCACGGACTATTATGGATAGAGGGTGCACCGGTCTATGGAAATGACAACAACTCACAAATCGAACAGTTTCTAGAAAAATACATAACATGCAACACAGACCATTTGGATCCATAACTTGCCAAAGTTCATAGACATTACCATACAAGAAGCTGTAAAAATGAAAGAATTCACATTGCAGATACAACTTCCCTGTTTTGCCAATGAGAAAAACAAGAATCATAGAACCAATTACATTAGAGGACAATGTTCACATTCTAGAACAACAAGACTTCCGTGACTTAATGATATTCGAAGACATCTTGGTAGAAATAAATCTAACATAAGATGACTACATCCAAGTGATACAATCTACACTTAAACAACCAACAATTTTCCTTAAACAAAAACTTTCACATATTTGGAACGACAGTTTCTCCAAGGACATGCCAATTATGTGGAATGCAAATACAAATGCACAATATGTCCTCAACACATATGTTGTGGCATCATATTGTACCTCGTACATGACAAAGGTTGACAAATCTATGACAAGTGCATTAAGAAGAATACACAAAGAACATGAAAAAAGTCAAATTGATGTTATGAAAATGATATGTACACTTGGAAATACATTACTTAATCTTCAACAAATGTATGCTCAACAAGCAGTCCACATCACACTTTCCCTACCTCTGAACTGTAGTTCATGGAAATTTGTTTTCATAAACACATCTCCACTTGACACACACACATTTGTGCTTAAACCACCATCTTTGTTAAAACAAGAGCTTGATAATTTAGAGGACGTGATATGTCGCTCTATTATTGATTACTACCTCCTGCGTCCACCTCCTATTAAGCATATTTTCCTTACAGAATTTGTATCGCATTACAAAAAAAATGGTACACCCATATCAAAAAGAAAAAAAACAAATGTAATATGCGTTGTCAAATATAACAAACACATCGACTATGAAAACTTCTATAGAAAGAAACTATTGTTGTGTGTTCCATTCGATCAAAATGAAAACACATTAAAACATAACTTCCCTACATGGGAAGCTGCATATATTGCTTATGAGACTACAGTACAAACCAATGAGGCTAGATTTACATACAATGTCAACCCAACATGGGGTGATTTAGAAAATGCACTTGATGAACTAGAAAACTTTGGCAATGTTGATGAGACATTAACAAAGCATAAAACAACTAGAACTCTATGTGAGTCCTATGACTTGAAAGCAGATTTTCCTTGTCCTCGAGCAACTGCCATTGAAAAACATATCAATCTTGGGTCTAAAGTCACAAAAAATCATTTCTTTATCGAAAATGAAGAATACTACAGAGTTAGACGACTGTTGAATTGAGAACAAAAAGCAATCCTAAAGGACGTTGCAATGAAAAATTGCTTAAACATGCACACTCTTGTGCACTTGTTCCTTATATGTGGGGCAAGAACAAGTAATACATTCACAGCGAAAGCACCATTCCAAATGCTTATACGAATCTATGATTCAAATAGTTCGAGTGGCCCTATGAAACCGAAGGGACTAATAGTTGCATATATAGGAAAAGCTACATATAATGCAGGTGGAACAACAATCCACTCTGCATTGTTAATTCCTTTTAACAAGTCATATTTTCTTCCACTCAGCAATGAAATGTTAGATACCTTGTCTAAGATTTATGATGAACTACAACTTGTCTTCATAGATGAGGCATCCTTCATTGGAAGTTGCTTCTTAGATTCCATTGACAATTGACTGAGAAACATAAAACATGTGCACACCAAATACTTTGGGGACATTGATATGATATTCTGTGGGAATATTTACCAGGCGCAACCCATACAAGATTATTTGATATTTGAACAACCTACGGTCAATATGCAAGTAGTGACGCATGAATTTTGGCAATACAACATAAAATGTTTTGAATTGCATACTACAATGTGCCATACAAATGAAACATTTATTGTAATTCTGAATAGAATGTGGACAAATAGCCAAACATGTAATGACTTAACATATATCAATTCAAGTTGCATGTGACCTACACCAACAGACCCAACCTTCCCTTATCTATTATACAAGAATAAGGATGTTGCAATGCATAAAAGGTACATGATATTGCTCATGCATGGCAATGATATCATCATCAATTCAATTGACCTTGAAGAACACAACCATGGAAATGTACCATGTCATCAACATACAACCACTTTTCCTTTGCAACTTGTCCTAAAATTAGACATGCTAGTTGAAATACATGCCTGCAACTATGATTGATAGGATGGCTTGGTGAATGGTGCAGATGGAATACTCAAAGCTTATAACAAAACAGAAAAAGTTGATGTCCTTTGGATTAAGTTCTATGACCCTCATATTGGCCACCGACAAGAAAACAAGTTATCTTATCTATATAATTCAGACACTTCGCTTGATTGGGCACCTATATTACGAATATCAAAACCAATATCAACATCGACAAAGACAGGTCAACTGAAGATTCGAAAACAATTTCCAATTAAACTTGCATGTGCACGTACATTTCATAGATCACAAGGGCTAACACTTGATAGTGTTTTGTTCGACCCTGCTGGAATATGAATACATGGACTTGTATACACAACTCTGTCCCGTGTCAGAAGCATAGACTCCTTGTATTTTCTAAGTGCTCTTACAAAAGATAACTTCAAAATCAAACTTAAAGTCGATACTGAGATACAACGCCTTCGGACTATTGCAAAATGGTATCTACAATATGATTATCAATCCATACAAACAAACTCATATGTATCAATTATCTCACTTAACACGTGTAGCCTACATGCACATATGAATGATATACTCAATGACTATTACACAATGCAATTTGATATTATGTGCTTGCGAGAAACATACATGAAATTATGCATGCAAAACAAGCAATTTCCAAATCACAATTGCATATCAATTTACATTACACATGGTGTTAGAAAAATAGGACCGCGGAGCAATAAAATAAAACAAATGCAGAAACGAAACACAGAAGACACATAATACAAGAGAGACACAGATTTATGTGGTTCACCCAGTGTGGGCTACGTCCACCAGAGAAATTGCCAGGTCCTTCCTTTATTATTATCCAGCAAATGAAGGGATACAACCTACAGCAAAACCCGTTGTAACTTCCTCTTCTTTCTCTCACAGTCTCCTCTCTCATAATACAATATTCACCATCAACCATAGCCGCAATACATTTCCCTCATAAAAGAGGGTTGCCTTTTAGGGAAAAAAACCCTAACATAATCTCTACCGTTAGATCTGCGACCTTATAATGAACGGTCCGGATTTACAATGAAATTACAATATACTTTTATAAGGAAATTTTTGCTTCGGGGGCTTCGCCCCCGAACCCCCGCTGGGGGCCCGCTTGTCCCCAGACCCCCCAACTGAGGGGATAAGCCCCCCGGACCCCGCAGAGGGGGTACCCCCCCTCTGCACTCCCCTGCGTGGAAGAGTGTACATACTTCTGGGGTGTAAATACTTCATGGGGTATAAACACGGCTGAAAGCAAGGACCTCTGAATCAGGAAGATAATCAAGCTCCACAA
>ML805343.1:106560-123996 GCA_009831015.1 Picea engelmannii
TACCCCTTAATTGGGGCATATTATATTAGTAATGTTATTTTATTTATGTCGGCTTTAGGCCATTAGTTGTAATTATACCTCCTAGTCTCCTATATATACCAAGGAGACATTTTCATTTTGAATCATCTAGTACTTGAACATTTTAAGTGGGGTAAAAGGAGGTTGCCCCCTCGAAGAGGCTTATTATTTGAACTTATCTCTTTTTCAGGGCGTTGAGTACTTTTTCTGAGGTTTTTCTATGCTATATTGATATTTGGTTCTTAACAGTGAACTGGAGGTGCATAACATTGTTGAGTCTAGGAATGATAAGAATGAGGAAAGACCTCATACAAAGTACCCAATTGTGAGTAAATCAGGTCCATCCTTTGAGGCATCAAAATGGATTGCTCCTCTGAACAGAACCATCAGGCATTTTCAATAATATTGCAAATTTGGCATTGTTCAAACTCCATTAAGTTAAACGCTGACAGTGTTTTCCATAACTAGTAATGTTAGAACATTTTCAAGTCAACATGATCTTGGTTCATAGTAATATCAGAAGAAAATGTTCATAGTGATATTGGTTCATAGTAATATAGTAATTGGAAAATTTCTTGGTGCCCATTTGGGAATTTGGTTATATATGGGATACAATGGCCAATCTTTAGTCATGTGTTCTTGTGTTGTGTTTGCAAAAATTTTGATCATGTGATTTGGTATTGTATTTCAAGGTTCTCATGGGCCTGGTTTTTGGATTATGACTGGATAATAGATTCACGATCTTAGCATTTTTTCTATGATCTTAAGGAATATACAAGACCTGTCTTTCCTTTTAATGTAGGCTCTGTGGAGAAAATGTAATATGTAGTTCATTTAACCAGTTTTACTTGATTAATGAAATTACCAAAATTCTTCTTTGGAAATATTTTGAAAAGAAAAAGATATATGCTAGCTGAAGTCAAATGAGAATATTCTATCAACCACATAAAATTAAAATTCAAGTTTGTCATTGTTATACTTACACTCAAGTTGACAGTACAATAAGTTTATTTCAATAACCCTACATTGATTTCTTTGTAGCTTTTCGTTGCTTCTCTTATGCAAACACATCCTGGAAACTATAAGTATGACTCACTTTCTCTATTCTTTGATTGAAGTGCATGTAGATATTTATAAAGTACTTCATAGTTATTGTTGGTCCTAAAGTATGCACTTGACTACTAAATGGTAGAGCTAGGCCACCACAAGTTTGGAATAATCGCTCTTTTCAATTTGTTAATGAGTTAGAGGGTTGGTTCACTGAGACAAGAGCATGGTTGAATTGACAAGATGATATGGATGAGGGATCTCCTTGGCTATTGTTGCACTAATGACAAACAAGTTACATAATAGAGGTAAAAATGGAGGGAAACAACAAACCATTCAATGAATAATCTGCTGCAAGAAGTTTAATACTTAAAAGAATATTTCAACGCATTAAACAATGTATCAAAAACACAATTAATATCACAAGTTGCAATAAAAACAAATCTTCATCAAAGCATTAGTTGTTCTCACAGGTACCCAGATGCACCCCAGTCACTTGAAGTGACTGATAGTTCGATCTACCAAATCAACCTCCCTATTATCGAACTGACAAAGGTGAATAGTATGAGATAAAAAAAAAATTGTGTGAGTATTTAATTGGAAACAATTGCTGCTTATTTTAGTTTTTTTAGGGCATTATCACAATAAGAATGCAAAATTATTCTAACCCATTGTTATCTACAAAGGACAAACATCAATAAGGCATGTAAATCAATTATACATAGTCAAGTTATAGTTTGTATTTGCATTTGCCCACACCCTTTTTAATGATACAAACACAATACAAAACAAGTATGTGGATACAATATTGGACTAGAAAATGATGATTTGGAAACAAATGAAAATTCTAACCTAGACACTTGTAAATACATCTGCAAGAATATCTGCAGAAAGAAAAACCTTCAAAAAAAATTATCGTTGCCAAAAAAATCAACTATATAGACATGTTACAAATATTTCAAGTTGTACTGTATTGAACTATCATCTGACAGTTCCTCTTCCTGGATCGCAAATGCAGATCAACCTTTGCAAAGTGGGCTTGCTACTCACTGACAAAACTTTCAGGAAAAGGGCATCTTCCTCTGTCTCGACACCTTGTTCTAACACAATTTAAATTAACTTCAATGAGTTGAAAAATCATGAAAATAAACAATCATATTAGGTGTGTGTTGATATATAGAAAAAACTAGCAAACACAGAGGTCACACAAGAATAGCAAAGAATATTTGACACTAAACACATTTTCAAAGAAAATTATATGGGTTTTTTTGGCACCACATATAACTTTATTTATCCTAACACATATACAAACAAACAAGCCAGACGGTCTATCTAATAGAATGAAATGGATATTACTTACTTGGGATGAAAGTCACTTGGAAGTTTACAAAGATCATTAAAAATGAATTCCATAAATAGATTAAAGAGATAAAACCTACAACATAGGAAGGGAAATTTCCAAGATGGAAAGTTAGACTCCAACAATATATCAAGTTACAAGTGATGGGAATATTTTTTCTTTTTTTAGTAGCTATCTGCTGCACTACTCATAGTAGGAAAAAATTACGGAATGTTATTAAGAAACTAAAGGAAAGATGGATTATGAAAAACACACAGTATAATTAGAATGAGAATACTTTTAAAAAGTATATGGTTTGAATGCCAGAATTGGTCAACGAGATTAACGCTCAGGCACCTTTTATTTACGAAATGAATGTCGGTCATCGATCACTTTGCAATGTGAGATCTAGGCAACCCTACGACTTTAGCATCCCTGCTAAATTTTTAACATCCTGGCAATTCTAGAACTCCCCTAGCCATATTTAGTGATGGCACAAATTTCTTAGATCTCAAGAGTTTTTGAACACGGAGCATGAATATCTCCCAAAGTGACTTTCTCCCGCAGTGACGTCACAGCCTCTCCTCACTTCGGAGTTCAGGACTTCAGTAGCTGCAAGGCGCATAACATACATATCATCTAAAATACGAAACTTTCGAACTCATTAACCAAGGCTATTTACTTGTTAACTCGATATTAATATAATATTATCATTAACTAATTTGAGATTTCGGGACTCTGGCTCTTCGAGGCTCCGGGATTCGAGAGAACTGTGTTTGTTCTGGATGGAAAAACTCCCTGAGTGACATTCTCCCATAGTGATTTAGTGGCTTGACTTCAAAGGATGACGTGTCACCGAAAGAGTACGTGCCACATGTCACTTGAAAGAGTACACATGTCGAACCAAAAATATTCTTGAAATGAATGCCACGTGTCATGGTCTAGATCTGAACTCATTAACCAAGGATATTTACTTGTTAACCCGAGATTAATATAATATTATCATTAACTAATTTGGGAGTTTGAGACTTTTGGAAAACTGTGTTTGTTCTGGATGGAAAAACTCTCAGAGTGACGTGTCATGATCTAGATGAGAGCCACGTGTCCTGGCTGATGAATGCCATGTGTTTGCGATAGTTTGATGCCACATGTTAGAGATGGATTGATGACATGTCTCTTTGGTACTTAGGGATTCAGAGGTTTCTAAATGCAGAGCTTGTATAACTCTTGGAGTAGTACGGGCCCGGAGTAATGTGACGGCCTCGCATCACATGATGTCATGTGTCGTTACTGATGGATGCCATGTGTCCTTCGTGGATGAGTACCACATGCCTATGGCACTTCGCCCTTCGGGAATTTCTGTATGCAGAGTTTGTATAACTCCCAAAGTGGTATGGTCCTGGAATCATTAACCATGTTTATTTCTAATTAACCCAAGATTTATGTATTTTATCATTAAGTATCTCTGGATTTCTTGACTCTTGCTCTTCGGCGTTTGGGGATTTCAGCTTGTTCTGGATTGAAATCTCTTGGACTGGCACAGGCCCGAAGTGACGTGGAACTTCCAGCATTCAAATATGTGGCACTTCGACTATTTGGTGTCAAAAGGCTGACCTGTCACATAAAGAATATGTGCCATGTGTCACTTGAAACAATCTAGATGACTAACCCAAAATATGCTTGAAATGAGTGCCATGTGTCCTGACTGATGGAAGCCACATGTTTGCGACAGTTTGATGCCACGTGTCGGTGATGGATTGATGCCACATCTCTTTGGTACTTAGGGCTTCGAAGGTTTCTAAATGTGGAGCTTGTATAACTCTCGGAGTAGTAGGGGCCCCGAGTGATGTGGTGGCCTCGCGTCACATGATGTCATGTGTCTTTACTGATTGATGCCACGTGTCCTTCGCATATGAGTACCACGTGCCTCTAGCACTTCGCCCTTCAAGAGTTTATGTATGCAGAGTGTGTATAACTCAGAGAGTTGTATGGGCCCGGCCTCATTAACCATGTTTATTTATAATCAACCCAAGATTAATGTATCTTATTATTAAGTATCTCGGGAATTCTTGACTCCATCTCTTCGACGTTCGGGGATTTCGGCTTGTTCTGGATTGAAAACTCTCAAAGTGGTATAGGCCCAAAGTGACATGGAACTTTGGGCATTCAGATCTGCAACACTTCGTTTATTTGGGGCTTCACAAGTTGTCACTTGTTCTTAAAACCTGCGTGATTTTGAAACTCTGAATGTGCAGGTGTCGTTGATCTGAAGCCACATATATTTGTTAGTTTTATGCTAGACTTTGGGTTTTCCAAAGCATCTTCCATCATCATTTCCACATCTGGACCTCATCTTGTAAAAATGATTATTTGTAACCTAAATGAATAGTTGACTGATATGTCTAAGGATGACACCCCGAGTGCCCAATCTTAGAATATCTTCTTCATCTTGTAAGATAATTGAAGTTGTTAGAACACTTTAGAATTTTGAACTTTTAAATTTTAAAATCTTTTGTTTTTACCTCTTAAAAAAAAATTCACCAAAAAAATTTAGGAAATTGCTTTTCAATTAAATAAATCCATGATCGTTATGTATTAATAAGGCGCTTACAATATCATTCGTTGGTGAGTTGCATTAAATGTTATCAAACGGATCTTGTGTTATCTAGATTATAAACCTGCCCAAATTTTAAAAGAAAACCTTCAACGGTCACTTCGGGACTTTGCTCTTCAGGAATTTCAAGGCATCTAAACAACAAAAACCCTGAACCTACGAAGCTTCTAAGTTTCGAAGACAATTCCTCACAATAATCTTTAAAAGGGTCTACATATGAGTTATAAGACACATGTCATTAAAAATTTTCTTGGGCTAGCACCTGGCACTTGTTTTAAACATTTGTGTCAGCTTATTCATACATTTTCAGGTGAAACGTGTTGCCCATATTTCTTGACACATCACTAAAAATGATGTCATCACTGCCACATCACTCCAAGAGATTTCCCTCGGAAAATAAAACAACGAATGCTTTCAAGACCACCAAACTATCAAAGTGTCGAAGCATTTGATATCATAACAAATAAAAATGTTTCAAAAAGATAATAAAAGATTTAACAATTTTAATTAATCATTATTAACTATTAACTAATCACTCCACAAATTCGAACTTCGGGAGATTTCTGTTGTGCTACATCCAAAACTCTCAAATGCCAAAGTGTCGAAGTACGAGTTGGACATTTAAGCAAATGAACTCCCAGAGCTTCGGGGTTCTGAAGCCCCAAAATACCTATAACTGTTCGAATGTTTACTCCAGGAATTCCGCCTTCGGAGTATTTCTATCATCCTTCATTCAAAACCCCTGAATACCAAAGTTCTTAAGTACTTAAGGCTAAAGGATTTTTAAAGCATGATTAATTAAAACATAAAAGTGATTAGTTTCTCCTGCAATTCCGCCTTCCAGAGATTTATGTCGTCTTACATTCAAAACCTACAAATGTTGAACCGCCAAAGTATTAATGACATTTATAATTGGCTAAAGTTAAATATTTGGGTAAATATCACAATTGCTAGTTAATAAATTCCATAGATTTTATGAATAAACACATTTTGAATCTCAATAGATCAATACGAAGATTGATATACTTTATGAATAAACACATTTTGAATCTCAAGTCATTCTACCATTTGCAATTAGAGTTTTTCATTCAGTAATTGAGAGCTTACAGACTTCTCTTATCACGGTAAGGTTAATTTCATTTCTATGAGGATTATGGTGCCACACAAACTAGGGAAGAATCAAGATGCATCAGCTGATGATTCCAACCCAAGCACAAATATTCTCTCGGACACCACTTCATGAATTGCAGATGCCATCAAGTCTTGGAAACAGTTCTACGATATCTTGGAACATGAGATTCTTCTCTGTCCGGACGATTCAGCGGAAGAAGAGGACGATTCATTCTTAGCCAAGCTCAGGTTGGTAGCTCAGTCTCAACTGCACAGGATTGTTGCTCGACCAAATATAATACCCTACAATGACATGATAAGTTGGGATCTAGAGCACGTTGACATTCAAACCAGAAGAATTATCAATTACCATAACACCTATGTTGGCTTCTTTCATCCAGAGGACATACAAGTAATGTATAAACTATCTTGTGCACCCAAATGCACGTATAATGAAACATTTATTATGGATTTTTAAAGGAGAGAATGCACTCAATATGGAAGAACTGGTCATGGCATAATCAAGACCTGGTGGGGAAATCCAACCAAGTTTAAATCTGACGCTCATGCTATATATTCCACAGCATCTTTAGATGCTCACATTTTATACATTGTCATGATGCTCTGTCAGTTATGGAAGGAAAAAACCTGCACATTTCACAATTGAATGGGTGTCTATAATCAATGAAGTGGTTGAAGGCTATACCTTCAACTGGGAAAAAATGTAGCTGGATAACCTAGCTAGGGAGGTTGTCGAGTACAAATCGTTGAAATCAAGAGGGAAACATGCTCCTTTTTACATGTTCGCCTATATCATGGATGCAATTTGCTTCATGACTCTATTTCTCCTGATGAACTGGAGCTGGACCCCCACTAGGTCTGATCCTATACATTTATACCACTCCAAACTCTGGGAAGAAAATGCTAAATATTTCTTTTATGAGATATGTCACAATGTAGTGGTACCCATTCATGTAGCTATCTATGTTCACCCTTCGCCCAGGATTTCAGAGCACGTTATGGGGAACTTAGGAACAATTGCAGATTGGTACATTGAACAAAACTTCTCTTACATCAAAGTGTTTGGATGCTTCATTTCTCCCCATGCCCTTCCAAAATTCTTTCATGATAGGTTGGTCTACAGAGAAGTGGCATACCAAACAGTGGCATGAGAAATCGCCAAAGACTTAAAAGTGACTCAAAAAAAGGTATGGCCAACTTTTCCCATACAGGTTAGCATGTTTACATTGTTAGATTTTGGTCATTCAAAAGTCGAGGTTGCAACCTTGGAAGATGTCAAATTAGTTGACATTGAATTCGAAAGACATGATCCTCATAGGATGGTAGAGAATCATTTGGTCCAATTCAACATGAAAATATATATACACGAACAATCCCCTTATGACAATGTTTTCCGAGGAGCTAGATCCTATGAAGAAGTCGAAAACATATTTTAGACTCTGCCTCCAGACCAACAGGCTAGTTTCCTCATCTTTCAAAATAATAGAAGGAACATCTTGCCTAAGATTTTGCAAGGAGAGTCAAAGCCCATTCCATATTCACATGAAACTACATCCACAAAACCCCATCCAAATAGCTCCACTGAGGAAAAAACTGAAGAAGTATTGAACAATACAGATGCATTATTTAAACATATAAAAGCATCAATGTCAGGCCTAAATGATCAATAGTTATTAGCTTCCCTTGAATCCTTCATGAAACAAGCTCATGCTTTTCCCCCTTCATCACCAGTTACTACCACTGTTACTCCTAGTGTTACTAGTCTAGAAAAGTGTACAGTGCTTATTTCCCTTATTCCCTCAGTAACTCCTTTATCAACCAGTTGTGAGGTTCCCGGTTCCAAAGTCATCCATCTAGACGAACTCACTCCCATCTTTCCTATAGAGATTCCCCCATCAAGTTTATTTTTCAATAAGAAAAGAAAAACTATCATCAGAAAATAATCTCACCATAAGGAAGGAGTGACCACTAAGAGACACAGAATAGTATATGATGGACATGAAAAAAATGACCCTAAATTTTCCAAAGAGGTTTTGGATTCACTAGGAGCCTTTTCCACTGCCAACCAATGGTTAGTGGGAAATATTACAAAGCAACTACAAGAAAAGTATCTCTTGGTTGAACGGTTGTAGAATGAATTGCAAAGCACAAAACAGTTTATCAGGAGCAGAATGAACTATGACATAGAGCAAATCAGGTTGGCTTATCAACAACAGATGAAATAGCTACAAGAAAAACTGGAGATGAGTCTCCAGAATTTACAGATTAGTAATTCCATGATTACTCAACGAGAAATTTCAATACAACAGTTTCAAAGTAGAATAGATTCACTGGAAAATACAAAGACAGAGAATACTGCATTCCAAAAACAACATATGAAATTAATGAAAAGCTGGAAGTTGTCCAGCAAGATCTATATAAAAAAATGGATATTGTTCAAAAATACTATAAGGCAATAAATAATTCTTTGAAAAGTATTTATGAGAAAGAAAATGATGCATGTATGTCCAGATCCAAATTTCAGGAATTCATTGTATGTGGGCAGAAAGCCAATATTAATCGTCTCGCCGCTTTTTCACAATATGAACAGGTAAAAGGGAAAATGGCCTTGAAAGTTTGGGAGACAAACCTAGAATAAAGAAAGAAGCTTGCTAGGGAGGCAAAGGAGGCTTGCATGAATAACTTCTATGATGTAGAGACAGAATTGGTTTAATTCAGAGTTAATGATATCTCTAAGACACTCGAGCAAATCGACATAGAAAAGAAAAAATAAAGATCAAGAAAGAATAAGTATACAATCTATCATCCAACAGATGAACCATATTAATTTGCTCAATGTCAACGAGTTGTTGGTAAAACCTAGTTTGCAACACCAAATTACAACCTAGGCAATAATGAAGATCCAGGAGAAGCTACCACTAGTACACAAGAAGGTATTTGTCTTCAAATTGAACGAGAACATTGAACCTTTGAGATTTGTCATAGCATTGATGGAAATGTGTACCCAGTTCAATGAATAGACGAAAGCAAGCACATATGGGAGAAAATAAAGGAGCTTATGAAGTGCCATCACATCAAGCCATAACTCAACAAAATCTACCTTATGTTTTTCAATTTGGATTGTATTATATATTTAGAGCAGATATTGTGGAAAGTCTAACTACTTCTAGTAAAGACAATTTTTTGTATAAATGCATAGATCTTACATCTTTTCCAGGCTTCTTCTCGCTGAATGTAAAACAAAGAACTTATCGAATATTAATACAAGAGAAGACATAGATTTTAAGTCTCCTTTAATTTGAGTTATGTGTTTTCCCTGTGTTTCCATTTCATCTTCATATTAGCTTCCTTTTGTACATCTTCAAGATTTAATAATTACAATTTAGTAATACATCTATTGTGATCTTAATACATTAGAAGTCCATTCAGTTACAGTTTTTTCCTTTGTTCTTACTGTGAGTAAAAATAAGACCTTTGATCTATGTAAATTTTTTCATTCTTAATCATTTGTCAAGGGCACATCTTCATTTTTTCTACTATTGCAAATGAGTGTATTTCATACCTTGTTTTATTTTAATAGTTTTTTCAATCATTTCTACATCACTTAAAATTAAATTTATGTCTCAGCTAACGAGATACTGCCTCTGTATTATATTGTCATAAATTTGACTTAAAGTTGCATCTTAGAAGCACTATAAAAATGCACACATCACACAAGACCCTGTCATTGAATTGGTCAGTCCACGCCATGCCAACGCAAAATAACTGGACAATCATTAAAACCATTAAAACCCACCTCGTCAACCCTACCATTTCGACAATTTCATATCAGAATTGGAAGCTCAAACTACGATATTTTAGATCAACCCCTATTATTAAGAACCCCTTACATTAAATGTTGAGGAATATGGCATTTCATGTTGCATATGCTGACAAAAATTTGATAAAACTGGCGAAGGAAATCCCAATCAAAGAATATATCAACTTACCTCATGCCAAATCTCTCGAACTATCAAATTGGAAAATTTTGGGTATGCTATGGGGATCAACGATTCCAGCTCCCTTTCAATATCAACGCCTCACAGTTACTTCAGGCCTCCATACCTCTACATTTATTCCCAATTCAACCTGACAGGAACTACGATGCCATGCAACACTTGTTAATCTATACGGATTTGTCCACGTTAAATATTTAACAATATCAAAAGTTATATTTTTATCAAGCCTTCTTCCTTTATCCATTCCCTTACCTATGGATCTGCATACGTTAAATATTTAATAATATCAAAAGTTAGAAAAAAAATTAAAAGATAGAGTTCAACTGGTTGGGGTCAGCTGTCACTCGGGATCAGCTTCACCCATGAAGGGCAAATCAACGGTTTTCCTCTTCTTGTATGGGTAACCTAAATTTTCTTGCAGCGAATTAATGAGCTAAACATGAGTTATTTCACCATGGGAAACTAAAGATATACGGAGTGAGTCAACTGCAGCAAAACATCTCCAACAAATAGAAACTATAATACAGAGTGAATTAACTGCAGCAAAACGTCTCCAACAAAGAGCAACTAATTGTGAGAAATAGTAGCTACAATACACATTTTTATTTTTTTGAATTTTGTCTAGGAAACTTACAAGCATTGAAATAATATTGACTATACATAAATTTATTTAGGCAGGGAGGGTGAGGGTAGGGAAAACATTAAGTAAACCATACATAAATTTCTTCTAGAAGGACTTCTCTAAAACCCACAGTATTGCAAGCAATGTTAAACACAACGAGATTGATTATGACACTCATAATCCAATAATTTCATCCTTGCTGCCTAGAATAGAAGTTGCCTAATATACTAGCTTGAATACACAGATACATAGATTTCTATTAATGCTTAAACCCTACACATAGATACATAGCTTTCTATTAATGCTTAAACCCCAAATAAGGGACTAGTTGATATGTGTTAAGGAAAATAATTACATCCTTATGTAACTAGTTAATTAGTTAGTTTACCATTACTGGAGTTGGTAACTCTGTAACTTCTTGTAACCATATTGTGTAACTGTACATGGTCATATTAATAGAATAAACACCAATAGTGTAGTGTGTTGCATCAATTTTGTCTCTACTTAATCTTTACATGGTATCAGAGTGGGTCTGGGCCTTACTCCATCATTGGAGGGCCCACGGACCTAGAAGGTGCTAGATTATGAGAGCCGCAAGAGTTTGTCTTGCGAAGAGGAGCAGACAAATCATTGTATGAGAGCAATTTGAGGCGTCCCCTATGTTAGGAAAGTCATAATAGAGAAAGTCGTAACCTACAAGCAAGGAAATTCTAAATGTTTGGTAAGAAGTCTCCCAAAGTCGACTTCCCATTTCAGTCATATATTTTTCAATATATATTTCAGTTGAATATATATTGGAATAACCGCCCATCGCACATATAGTTGAATATATTTGTTGACAAACACATTTAAGTAGAATCACATTTCAATGGTATATATATATATATATATATATATATATATATATATATATATATATAGGAATAGACGCCTTAAAAGTGGAGAGAACTGAGTTTTAATTTTAAATGATTATTATTGATGTAAGAAGCACTGAAGAAGAAGCAGCAAGACTCTCTATTTACTTTTAATGAAAGTTATTATTATTTTTTCAAAGGTGGTAATCTAACAAGAATCATTGTTACTAAAGTCTTTGGAAATATTATTGATAATATTTATATTGAGATTTGCGACCTCAATATGAAGGTGATTTTATTTTGTTAGAATTAGCGACTCTAACAAATGACAAGAGAATATGGAAATACAAGACAAAGGTAAATTCAAGAGGAAAAAGCATGGTGATGAGATTTATTTTGGCATTTATAAAGAAAGTTGCAAAGAGATAAGCAAGTTCAATGAATCAAAGAAGCAGATTCCAGCAGAGCCATTAGATGACGAAGAGTCGCCATGAAGCGAAAATCGAAGATCGAGGCTTCTAGGGAGAAAAAGGCACAAGACAAGAGTATTGTCTCTTCTATTGTTGAAGAAAAAGTATCGTTGACGCTAAGCCATTTTATGGACAATGTTTCTGCATTATTGAGCAGTAAAAACTGCATGCAGAAAACCTCACCCCGAGAAAGAAAGGAAACTGAAAATCCATGAAGAAGAAAGATGGGCAAAGACATAAAAAGTGGAGAAGAGAATGCATCAAAATACAACTAAATTTTGGTTAAATTTTTGGTTTTTCATTCACCTGCAAATATAAAAAGAAATAAAATGTTGTAATTTGAGGGGTGCATGTTTGGTTGTAGCCAACACAATTTGAGGGGTGCATGTTCGGTTTTACCCGACACCCCAATAGACTTCCCCAAATGTTTTGTAAGCCTTGATTGAGTCAGACCTACATAGGTCAGTGTGTGATCATGTAGCGTGTATCCCTGGTTTCGAGCAACCTAAAGCGTTGGCCATGGGAGAGTTGATACATCAAGTTGTAAACCACTAGGTAGGTACGAGGGGGTTAGTAGGTGTATTTGTATCTAAGCTTGATTTTGAATCGGAGAATTTCAATCTTCGATTAACAAGAGGGGGATGTGAGATAGATTAATCTTTGAGTTGGTTGGGACCAAGTTATGTTTAAGGGGGAGTCTCAAATTATGATTAAGGATGAGAATGGGGAGTGTTAAGGAAAATATCAACATCCTTACTTAACTAGTTAATTAGTTCTTACTTAACTAGTTAATTAATTAGTTTACCGAGTTGGTAACTCCTTAACTTCTTGTAACCATATTATGTAACTGTACATATTCATATTAATAAAATACACATCAATAATATAGTATGTGACATCAATTCTGTCTCTACTTAATCTTTACACTATACAACTCTCCCTTGTTTCAATGAATCCATTGCCTTTATCAATATATATGGATCCGTCCAGATTAAATCTTTAACAATATCAAAAGTTAGATTTTTTTTAAAAGATAGGGTTCAACCGGTTGGGGTCAGCTTTCACTCAAAATCAGCTAATTAACGGTTTTCCTCTTCTTATACGGGTAATCTAAATTTGCTTGCAGCGAATTAATGAATTAGCTAAACATGAGTTATTTCCATGCTCCATTGGAAACTAAAACAATTGTATTTAACCCAGAAATAGATAATTCCCTTGGAAATGAGAGGAACCACTGAAAACTAGAGAAATTTGCTGAAGTAATAGATAATGCTTCCAATGGAAATGAGAGGACGGATAGGATCAACATAAATTCTACCATTACATTCAAACACAATGGATTATGAATATAGATAGAAACACAATGGATTATGAATATAGATAGAAATATCAAAAAAATAGTAATCACATAAAAGGAAACTCATGAAAACCATGAACATACAGATAAGAATTCAACATCTGCCAACAAATCAGAATTGAATTAAGAAGGCAGGTCTGGTATTGGGCAATGTTAATTACAATAAAGGTTCATCATAAAATGGAGAAGCGTTAAAATAGTTCATCCAAAATACATTGAAATGAAACCACCCTGTAGATTCCCAAGACCTTCCACACCATGAGCATTCTGTTGGATAAAAATCGAAAATTACCTGAACATTTTTTTAAAAAAAAATCAATAATTAAGTGAATTCTTGTATTAATCTCAAAAAAAATTTAAAATTTAAGTTTCTCTGTCAAATTTTCTTAAGTTATATCTGTGATCTCCAAACATGCACAGGGAGGCCTAACACAGCTATATAAATAACATAATAACATGTCTATTTGTTGTAGCAATGAGAACAATATGGTATTTTTTTTTTGTTTGTTAATTTGTGCGGGACGTGTTGGCTACGCGATTAACCTGTGGCTTGAGAAACTGCGACTCAGGGGCATCTAAGCCATGTGTTGGCTACGCGATTAACCTGTGGCTTGAGAAACTGCGACTCAGGGGCATCTAAGCCATCAAAATTGACTCACGGGCATCTAAGCCGTCAAAATCACCCCTGCGACTCAGGGGCATCTAAGCCATCAAAATTGACTCACGGGCATCTAAGCCGTCTCACGGGCATCTAAGCCGTCAAAATCACCTGGGGATCGCAGGCGGCCTGAGCCACACCAACCCTTAACTGGTTGGATTTTTTGTCCCCACAGGTTTCGAACCGATGACTTTAACAACACGGAGTCACTCCATCACCGACTGTCCTACACCTCAGGGACGAGAACAATATGGTATTTTGATATTAATTTGAAATAAGTATATGCATATATGGAAGATAAATAAACCTGCTGCCACTCATAATGGTGACTGCAAAGTCTATTTAGTTGCTTCAGTCATAGTGTTATAACATTATATTTCTATGAGAAAAAAAAAACAAATCATTAACCTATTTTATGTATATATTTATATTGGAATAATGCTTACAATAGAATTGGTTTGAATTTGTTAAAAATTTGTGAAATGTTGTTGAAAACAACTATCTCTATGTTTAAAAATAGTTAAATCTAATTTCAACTATATATATAATATTGTATATAATATTAAAATAAAAATATTATTATTTTGTATTATTTAGTATTTATTTTCTTTGCAATAAATATTTATGTTTAAAGATAATTGAATCTATATATATATATATATATATATATATATATATATATATATATATATATATATAGTGTAATATTGGAATATTATGTTTATCGTTTATATTTTCTTGAGGTCCTCTCATCTCAAATTTATTTCAAAATTATTTCAAAATGTAAACTTGATACCTAATTAATTGGCCCCATCAATAGAACAACAAGGATTGTGGACTAATCTGTGTTAAGTCTCCTAAATTCCGCTTTATTATTTTTGGTTTGCAGAGCACATGGATGGTTGGACCTGGCCCGTCGTGTGAGATTGGTTAGGACGGCCATGGACTATTATTAAAAGGAATTCAAATTGGATGGTAATGTCAAAACCATGGCACGCTATCTATCCTGGCAATTAATATACAGCATGTTGCTTAGCATTTAGGTATATACATGGTAGAATATATCAAGGTTATTTTAAGATGTATATATTGCTTGCAGCAGTATTCAATGTTGGGTAGCAGATTTGATGGTTATCTTTAATGATTTTTTTCTAAAAAGGATAAATGGAAAACTGTAAGTTTGTTGTAATGGGAAAAGTAAAAAAATATAAAGAATTTGTTTTTATATCAAGATAATTGAGTTGCTTTACAGTTCAATATTAACAAATAAAATTAAATAACTACATACATATGTGACAATATCAAAAAAATTAAATCAAAATAGATTTATGTTAAACCAGGGTTTATTAACCATTGAAATGGATTAAATTTTTTAAAGTGTAAATTTATTTTATCATTTAATTTTAAGGAATTAATAAATGGAATTAAATGATAAAAAAAATTACATCTTTAGAAATTTGACCTATCTCCGTGTTTGATAGATCCCAGTTTAAGATAAATCTATGCTGATAAAATTTTCAATGGATAAAAATTTAGAAAAAAGAATTGAAATACAAAAGAACTATGAAATTGTTTAGGATTTTCAATAAATGAAAATTTCCTAAATAATATCAAATACAAAAGAGTTAGATTTGTGAAACTTAATTGGGATTTTGTTATTTTAGCCACTCAAAATCAATTTAGACAAGTGACATGTTAACTTGAAAAAAAATATTTGTAAAACTTTAATTTCTAAATTTATGAGACATTCATTTAAATTTAAACCAAATATATATATATATATATATATATATATATATATATATATATATATATATATAATTTGTATCCTATGCTTATTTAACTATTTGACATTTTCTTCTTTAGCAAATTTTAAGTGGAAGTTAAGTATTATCTAAAATTTTAGAAAAAAAAATGTGTAATTTTAGTATTCTGGAAAATTTTAGGAAAAAAATATATTAAATGAAATTGTTATTCATAAATTAATTAGTAAACATTTTTTCAAATTATTCTTAAATTTAATATAATTTTTTGTTGGAATTTATTTCTTTTTATGATTATAAAAGTTTTGACTATTAAATTTTGTCTTTTTTTTTAAGATGATATAAAATTTGTTGGAAGTTATAATTTTTTTTTTAAGATAAGAATAAATTATCAAGAGTTCTATAGTAATCTTAACTCAACAAAACTATGGTGATCTTAGAAAACTTCTCTTAATATTTTTTTAACACAGAAACAAAATCTAAAAAATAACAAATAATCACTTAATGCACCTTAATCATCATCATCATTTATAATTAAAAGAAGTTTTGACTATAAAATTTTGTCATTCTTCTTTAAGCTAATACAAATTTTATAGTAAAAATTATCTCATTCTTCTTTAAACTAATACAAATTTTATTTGAAAAAATTAGAATTTTTGCTATAAAATTTTGTTTTCAACATTTCTAAAATTATCTAAGTCAAAATCCCCTTCTGAAAATTATCTTCAAAGTCAAAATTTTGAAAAAAAATATTAAATCAAAAGCTTTACCCAACCCTAATAAAATAACTTAAAATATCGAAATTATCCCATTATTTCTGGAAGCTCAATTTATGGCAATTTGTCTTATTCAAATTTCCAGAATCTATATTTATAAGAAATATGTGTAGTCTAAATTTTCAAACCCTACATTTATGGGAAGTCTCTCCATGGCAAGTCTCTCTGGTTGATGACTTTCTTAGATCCAATTTCTTTAATGAGACGCACAAATTCAAAGTCTTGACAGTCGTTCGGGATTCGGAACGAATTCTTTATGTCAAACGATGGATCAGGCGACTATCTCGCTGCGTTGACTGAACCCTATAAATACGTCACGGAAGGCCTACACCTATCAACCAGACTCCGAATACGCAGGCAGGACTGAACATTAAAGAGATGGAAGGCCAAAAGATGAAGGTGCTTATTGTTCATCTCAAATTATAGCAATGGCATCGTTTGTTTTTCTTGATTTCAAATTTGGGCAATCTCGCTCTTACAGACTGCCTTGTGCTTCCTGCAGATGACAATAGTTGTGGCAGAGATCAATCGGGTAAACGAGGAGAATAAAAAACTGAAGTCTATGTTGAAGAGCGTCAGTAGTAAATATAAATACCTGCAGAAGCATATCGGGTCTCTGGTGCAACAACCGAAGTGCGTTGATGGAAGCCAGGTATATTATATTGCCGTTTTGGGAAGCCAATTTTACATAGGGATTATTATTAACCTTGATGAATCTCAACAAATTCTTAATCTTTTTTGTTTTCTTCGTAGATATTCAATCCAGATCTTCAAAGCATAAGTGTATTG
>ML805344.1:0-27725 GCA_009831015.1 Picea engelmannii
TGTCAATGACTACCTCAATCGACCTCTCGTGGTTGCGCTCACCACTGTTCTCCATTCCTGTGGGCATGAGGCATCTAAGTGGCCCCAACTTTATCAACGAGATCCTGACTTTGCCACCACCTATCAGTTCTTGGGTACAGGCGCAAATGTCACCGATTTTCACATTCAGGATGGACTGTTATGTCATCTGGGCCATCTCTATGTTCCTGCAAGCGAGCGTGCAAAGATAATTTGGGAGGCTCACTACAGTCAAATGGCAGGACATTTTGGCATGGAGAAAATTGTGGTTGTTTTTTAGAAACATTTTTATTGGCCAAAACTTCAACAGGACGTCAACAAGTATATCAGATATTGCATTGCCTGTGCCATTGCCAAGCCATCCATCAAGAAGTAAGGCTTATACACCCCTCTTCCTACTCCCGAGAGGCCTTGGGAATCCATCTCAATGGATTACATGTCTGGCCTTCCGTCCACCAAGCAAGGGAATGATTGTGTATTTGTGGTGGTTGATTAGTTTTTGAAGATGACCATTCTTACAGCCTGCAAGAAGAGCATCACAGTAGTAGATATTGCCAAGCACTTCTTCGAACGAGTGTGGGTCCATTTTGGGATACCACAGACCATCATCTTCGATCGAGACAACAGGTTCCTCAACACATTTTGGTCGAGTCTCTGGTCACTATTGGACACCAAGCTCACTAAATCCACTGCCTTCCACCCTCAAACCTGATGGCCAAATAGAGGTCGCCAATCAGATGATTATGTACATCCTGTGCATGTATAACTCTAAGCATCTACGTACATGGGATGAGAGTATTCCATATGTTCAACATAGCTGCAACAGGGCTCTCCATAAGTCCATCGGCCATGGCCCCTTTCAAGTGGGGTTGGGATTCCAACCCTTGGGTCCCATTGATGTTGCACTACCTCTTGCAACTAGACAGACAAATTATTCCCATGTTCAATCTGAGGTCGACAAAGCCACCAGATTCAACACATTCGCCAACAGCTCCATGATATTTTGCAAAAAGACAATGCTAAGTACAAGCAGCACCATGATCAACATCGAGTACCGCACAAGTTTCAATTGGGAGACAAGGTCTGGTCACATTTGCAGAAAGAGCGCCTTACAGGGCCCCATCGGAAGCTCCGTCCACTTCACTATGGGACTTACACTATCACCAAGGTTGCGGTTGACAATGATTTTGAGCTCAACACTCCCCCCTTCCTTGGCTTGCACCCAGTGCTCAATGTGGATCTCCTCTGACCATATTTTCCACCATTATTGGACACCTCAGAGATCACAAAACAATTGACACCAACAGAGCTCAACCTTGACTGCATGGAACATGCATCCACTGATCAGATAGTGGACACCCAGGTCAAGGGCACTTGCCAATAGAGGATCCAACTTTATCGGGTTGTCAAGACAGGGCAGCTCCTGCACTAATGAAAGTGGCTCACCCAAAGCCAAATTGAGTAGAAATTTCCTCACCTGATGGGGGCACTCAAAGCAATGGAGAACGTTTCTTCCTAGGGGGAGGACTGATACAGGTGGATATTGGTGGCCACCCACCTATTCCAATTTGATCCTCTTGAGAGTTTTTAGTTCAGCATGTTCTTCTATAATTATTTGTAATTGTGGGTTCTACACTTCCAGGGCTATCTGAAGCCCTACACAGCTTCCAGGTGGAAATTGGTGGCCGCCCACCTAATCTAACTGGCTTATTTTGGAAGTTTTCATGTCAGAACATCTTTCTATACTTCCAGGGCCATTTTGGGGCCCTAAACAGTGTTTTTTTGGCTTGCCATAGTCAAACTGTAGACGAAGTTAGAGTTTGATAGCATAATCTGTAGTTCTCGAAAAGACATTTTCCAACGGGCTATCACACACCTAAAATGGAGGTCGTATGCAAAAGTTACAACCTCGGGAAGTTGAGGTACCAACTTACCCATCGAAGCCCACATAACTTTTGGCATTTCATCTCCTAGGGTTAGGTTTTTGGATGTCTATGGTTTTTGCATTCATGAGTAATGTTAAAAAATCCTTTGCAGCCACATCTCTTCTCAAAGATAACTACCACCATTCGAGCAAGTTGTTTTCAGTTCTGTAGTTTTACAGTTTCAACCTATTTTATTTATTTAATAGAATCTATTATTCATTGGATATTTGTTTTTGTTCTATGTATCTCTTTGTTATTGTATTAAGTGTGTTATTCATTTCGTTTCACTCATAAATCTGGATCATACCTCTGCAACAGGCTTCTATGATTTTAGTTCATGACCACAACCTTTATGGATCGCTCTTGTCCACAATCCTAATCAAACCCATCTCATGACAATTGGTTCAGAATCATCCTTGTGCCTCTATGCTTCGATGAACTTTATGAAACACATGGGTGCTCTCATGGGTTTAGCTCGCAAGCTTGAGTTTCACCTCTAAGAATTAAATCTAAGCCTACAATTATTTATTTCATCTATTATAGTTTATCCATTCGGGTCACACCTCCCTAATGGGAGGATTTTGGTCCCCAAAAGTGGTTAAAGAGAGAAGAGGAAAGTATTATGAGATTTTGCTTCTCTCGTGCCATTTTTCTCTCCTCTGTAATTCTCTTTTGAGATCAATATGCTATAATTTATCTTTATCCTCTTTGAATGCTTCAAAACTTCTTTCGCAACACTGTATTCTCCTCCTATTCTTCAAGTATACTCAATGTGAAATCTTCAATTGTAGGTACAACCTGCTCTTCCTCTTCCCCATCCACCAAAGATAACTCATACAAACATAGTTCTCCACATTTACCACTGAATGTATTCATGTGTAAGGATGTAGATACAATTTAAATGCATTGTTGTTGACCTACTCGATGATTTTTCACACCCGTATATTAACAACGTCAACTTCTTCACAACCCCTTGTAAGATAAAACCAAACCTTGTCCCCAACATGGTGTTTATGATTAGTCCTATGCTAGTCATGGTGAAGTTTATATTTCTCTAGACTCTTCTAACATTCCTACTACACTTTCAAATGAATTCATCTGATCTCGTCGATGAACTTGCATGTCTTAATTTACTCCGTGTGCATTTCCTACTCATTCTCCTTCCATTTCCCATACAAACATCAAGAGGTGAAGGAGGAAAATGACCATAACAAGATTCAAAGGGGTGATTTTTAGGGAGAAGAATGCACCACAATGTTAAGGAGTGTTGAAAGTATGCTAGTGGTTCATCTCGGATCTTTGGATGTTCCTTGTTATAGCCTCTCAACAACTGCACCAAAGTTTTTTTAACTACTTCACTCTACCCATTAACTTGGGGATGAATGTCATACAAGACTTAAGCACCATATGCATTATTTCCCATAAGGTTGTCCAAAACTTACCCAAAAATATTGAATCTTAATCAAACAAATTCAAACAAGGAAATCCAAAATGCACTTGTACATTGGAGAAAAATAAGCATGTTGCTCCATGACACTTGATTGTCTCATTGCAAAGCATTAGCACACATATCTAATCAATCCACAACCACAAACAAGTAATCATGGCCTCCTACAATCCTTGGTAAACCTCCAATAAAATCCATAGAGACACTCTCACATGGTACACTGGGAATTGATAATGGCATGTATAACACAAAGTTCCTATTGCTTGGTTTGTCAGTGTTGCAATGAACACAACCTTGAATGAATTTGGAAACATGTTCTTGCATACACATACCTATGTAGATTTACCATTATTTTACTGATGTCAAAATGTCCAACAATTACTCAAGCATGTGCTTCTCGAATCTACTAAATTCCATTATCCCTTGGGATGCACTGCACATCGAATTTGTAAAATAGTCCATCACAAAGACTCGTTCTCTTATGAGTTGGTAGTTGTTTTCTCTTTCAAACATTGAAAAATATCTCCAAAGTCAACTTCATTCACATACTCTTCTCCCAAGACTTCATGGGTGAAAGGTTCATATATGCAACTATGGTTGTAGTGTCCTTCTTGTTTTTTATTACTAGATGGAATTACTACAAAAATCACATCCATTGGTAATGTGTGATGGATGCAACTTAGTTTGACTCACTGGAGTGGTCGGTGATCTATGTGAATCATTCTCTCCTTCGTCGATCGATAATGCTTCAATTTCTCCATTACTTGTACAAGGGCGTAGAGTTCTAAATTGCACGTAGGGTAGCCTAGCACTGCTATATGAAATAACTAAAGTGATAACACAAAGGTCTTCCTCCTTGCATGAGTGATGCTCACATGACATACCCCCTTGGATTAATGTTGATTTGTAATGCTTGTCTCAAATTAGGCATATCCAAAATTGGTGCTTGGTTGATTCTTCTTTTTAAATCATCAAAAAACATCTGGTCACATCAAGGAAAATACCAATAAGAAAAGGTTTTTAATGTTACAAGATTGGGAAAAATTACAAAAAAAAACTCAATAAAAACCTCAACTAATGAAATGTAATGTTCCCAACTAATTCCTGCTAGGAACTAGGTATGTTGCTTGTTGTTGGTTATTTGTTTTTTGCGGATTTTGTTACAGAAATATGTGTTGGTGGTATTTTGTAGAAATTTATAACATAGAAGACACAACACATACATAGATCATAAGACAATAAAGGAAACAAAACATATGCTTCAGTAAAACTTCCGATCTGACCTTTATTTATAATAATATGAGGTCCTACATACATAGAACAATAGATCTAGAACAGGAGAATAAGAAAAAGAAGCCTAGACTGTAGATACAATAATAATAGATATATGAGAGCTCCAATGACTAAGTGAAGTAGGTATACAATCGATTTCTTTCCCTAGCAAGAAGAAATCTTCAGATCTGATGTTGAATACGTCCCTCTTCAGTCAAATGCCTTAGAAAATTCGATTGCTTTGTAGATGATCTCCAAATAACATAAAAACATCACCAAACTATAGATCAAGAGTTGTACAGTGCCAATAAATCAATCCCTTGACCAGATCTGTAGATCAACCCTTCATATCTTGATTTCTCTATTCACTGCTGCGCCCCTCTTCAAAATTTCACCCTCAAGATCCAATAAAATAATATGCAAAGATAACCCACCGAGAAATGGTGAGAAAGGGCGCTATGGGCCTAGAAAACCATTCAGGAAAAGGTCTAGCCTCAGATCTCCCTTTTTCTACCCAAATCGAATGGATCTTCTTCCAACAGTGCACCCAACAAGCAGAAAAGATTCAAACCTGCGCCCTGCTTCTGTCTCCCACTATAGAACACAACCTGTAGTTGAATAGAATGGTGAGGGAGGAATCTTTCACCTCCTTGGCCAAGCTTGGACCAGGGACAGAGGGATCTTTCACCTCCTTGCTTGTCTCTAGGGTTTGTTTACTCAAAACTCTCAAAACGTAAGCTGCATAGCTCAAATCACTCAAGAGAAAAATGGCATGAATGAGGAGTGAGGCGCCCTCTTCTTCCTTTTATACCTCCACCATCTAATTTGTCATTGAGTTACTTTTTCATTTGGTAAGGTTACTATTTTAATTTTTCCTTTAAGTTACATAGCCTTTTTACCTTTTACCTCATGTAACTTTAATAATATAACATTAGTTCTCCTAGTAACATTTCCACACCTCAAATTCCCCTTTTTACCTTGGACTATAATCTAAAGGGGTAGCTAGACTAATAAGTCTTCATGTGCTCATGTCAAAGAGAAGGGGACATTACAGTCTCCCCTACTGGAAATTGCTTTCCCACAAGCAATTCCAATCCAGTTTGGTGTAATACCTACTCGCCTTCCCAAGTAGCACCTTCTATAGGCAAGTCCTTCCATTTAACCAAATATTCTCTAAATTCTTTGCTCCTTCATTGTTTCACCCTGGTTTCTATGATCTCTTATGGAATTAGGAGTAGAAGCCCTTCTTCACCAGCTCGTGGAAATTTCCCATTGGCTATCACATACTGCCCCAATTCTCTTTTTAAGCAGGATACATGGAAGACATTGTGAATTTTACTCGCTGGTGGAAATTTTAGTTCATATGCAACTTCCCCAATTCTTCTTTGCACTTCATAAGGTCCATAGAAGCGCGGTTCAAGTTTCTCAACACCACTCTTCTTGATAGGTGCTTACCTGTAGGGTTGTAGCCTTAAGTACACCAAGTCACCAAGCTCAAAAGTGCGCTCCACCCTCTTTTTGTCAGCATACAACTTCTGTTGGTTTTATGGTCTATGCAAATTATCTTTGAGCTCTTGGAGGATGTCTTGGTTAACCTGTATCCACTCCTTTGCCACAGGAGCACTGCTATCTCCGAACACAATCTCCAAAAAAGTAAGAGGCTCATAATTATATAAGGCTTTGAAAGGGGACATACGGATAGACATGGTGTGGGTGGTATTGTAGCAATACTCACCCAAATAAATTCATTTGACCCAAGCCTTTTGCTGCCCTGTTACATAGTTTTGAAGATACCCCTCCACCCACTTGTTTACAATTTCTGTTTGCCCGTCTATATGTGGATGGTAGCTTGTGCTAGGGGTCAAATCAATGCCCACCAATCTAAACAATTCTTATCAAAACATGCTCGTGAATTTGTTGCCCCTGTCACTCACGATGGTCTTAGGTAAGTTGTGTAACCGAAAGACCTCTCTAAAGAATAATTCAGCCACTTGTGATGCGTTGTAGTCCATGGAGATGGAAAAAAATGATTGAACGTGGTTAAATGGTCCACTACCACGAATATACAATCCTTACCTTGTGCACGGGGAAGACCTATGATGAAATCCATTGATATGCTTTCCAATTTTCTCTCTAGTATAGGAAGTGGTTGTAAGAGCCCTGCTAGATGAGAATGTTCATCTTTATTTTGTTGGCAAGTAGTACATTCCCTGATGCGGCGCACGATGTCTCCCTTAAGTCCTTTCCAAGAGAACCTTTTTCTTATTTTCTTGTAAGTCTTAAGAAATCCTTGGTGTCCTCCCACTAGTGAGTCATGGAATGCTTGAAGCACCTTTCTTTTGAGTAAAGATTTTGTAACTAGATAGATCCTCCCTTTGTAACAAATGATATCATTCATCACCCTGTACCTGTCATCTTGTAGTTGTCCATCCATCAACTCACATTCAAATTTGCTTTTAGAATACTCCACTAGTAGTTGGGACTTCCAGTCAACTGATATTTTCGCCATGGAATATGTTGAAGGTCTTCTTGATAAGGCATCCACTACTACATTATTCTTACCCTTGACATATTCTATATCAAATTTGTAAGCTTGGATCTTGCTTACCCAATTTTGTTGCTTCTCATTAAGGTCTTTCTGGCCCAAAAAGTATTTGAGGCTATTGTGGTCAGTCCTCACCACAAATTTTGCTCCAACTAACTAGTGCCTTAATTTAGACAATGCGTGCATTATGGCCAACATTTATTTATTATAGATGGTATAGACTAGTTTAGGACCCCTCAATTTGTGGCTCTCATAGGCAATAGGATGCCTATTCTGAATAAGGACGACCCCAACTCCTTTCCCGGATGCATCACACTCTAGTATAAAAGGTTGAGAGAAATCAGGTAGGGATAGTACATGGCAAGTACTCATCACTTTCTTCATTCTCTCAAATGTAACCTGCGCTTCATTATTCCAGGTGAATGCCCCTTTTCTGGTTAGATCTGTCAATGGTGCGCAGAGTTTGGAGAAGCCTTTGAAAAAAATTATGTAGTAGTTGCAAATACCAAGGAATCCTTTTAGTTCTGTAATTGTCTTAGGAGTGGGCCAATCAATGATAGATTGTATTTTCTCTTGATGAACTTGTACCCACTTTGCCCCAACAATGTGTCCCAAGTAGAGAACCTCGGTCATACCAATATCACACTTAGATTCTTTGGCATATAGGGATTGTTTCTCCACGATGCTCAAGATTTCATCCACGTGTCTTAGATGGTCTTCCAATGTATTACTATAGATCAACAAATCATCAAAGAAGACAAGTAAATATTTTCTCAATTGTTTGTTGAACACATGGTTCATACAAGACTGAAATGTAGCTGGAGCATTGGTGAGGTTGAAAGGCATCACGAGAAACTCATAATGCCCAAAGTGACATCTTAAGGCAATTTTATGTATATCCTGCTCTCTCATCTTGATATGATGATAGCCAGAGCATAAATCTATCTCTGTTAAGTAGACTGCACCATGTAGTTCATCTATCAATTCATCAATCCTAGGAATGAGGTACATGTTCTTGATGGTTCTTTTGTTTAGGGCCCGGTAATCTATGCACATGCGCATAGTCCCATCCTTCTTTTTCGCCAATACCACTGATGATGAAAACATGCTTGAGCTTGGTCTGATATGTCCCATGGCTAGCAACTCCTTGATGGCACTCTCTATATCATCTTTATGCTTCTTAGGATTCCTGTAGGGTGTGGTTATTAATGGTTTAGCACCCTCCTCCAACTCAATAATGTGTTCAAATCCTCTATCTGGTGGTTGACCTCGAGGGATCGGTTCAAACACCTTTTTGTGCTTATGAAGGATTCTTTGCATGTTAGAAGGATACATTTTGGGTTCTCTGTTTCCTGTCTACATAATAAAACATTTAGCTGTGTAGGCCACCTCTTCACACCTGAATACGACATGCATATTTTTGGCAGTCACTACTCTAGGTGAGTTCCATGTCATTCCCTTGAGTGTGATCCTTTTTTCCCTCCTCATTGTTGAATGACATTTCCATGGTATTATAGTTGGTAGTAATAGGCCCCAAGGTCATAAGCCATTAGACCCCTAATATAATATTTGTATCTGGAATTTCTACCACATAGAAATCTTGTACCAAGGTGTACCTTCCCAATGTGAAACTCGTTTGGGGAATATATTTGTCACATGCCATAGTGCATCCACCTGCTACCTCAACTAAAAAACCCTCAAATGGTGTCGTGTGAATGCCCCTCCTTTCTACCATAGCCACATTGATGAAATTATGTGAAGCCCCTCCATCAATCATTATTGTAGCTCTTTGCCCCTGCACCACACCTTTCATTCGAAAAGTGTTGAATTTGGGTACCCCACTCATAGAAGCTATAGTGACCTTCTTGAGGCCTTCATCATGTGGCGTGGGTGCTTCATTCTCCTCTACCTGCTTAGCTTATTCTATTTCCTTGTGACTCATGTATATATTATGAAGAGCTCCACTTTCCTCATCTTCATATTCATCGTCACTATTTGACAGTATCTCAATATAATGAATCTTCCCCTTACTCCAACACTTATGCCTTAGCTGCCATGATTCTTTGCATGTGAAGCATAGTTGCTTCCTTCTCAATTCCCTCCTTGTAGCCTCATCCAATGGCCCCTTTCCCCTGTCAAATTTCCTTGGACCTGTGGGTTTATTAATAACTGGAGGTTTAGGAGTGAATTTGTTTTTACTGTCTGCTCCAGTCAAGTCCCTAGTGCGCTCAATGGCATCCTGTAGGGTTGTAGGCTTGAAAGCCTTCACCCATCCATGCAAAGGCTCATTTAGTGCCTCTGTATATATCATCAATAAATGAGACTCTAAAATATTTGGAACCTTAACTGCCACCCTTTGAAAATCTTCAATGAAAGCTTATGTAGACCCTGTTTGCTTCATTTGCACGAGCTCCTTGAAATGAAGCTCGACATCCTCCCTGTCAAACCTATCAATGAGTCTCTGAGTGAAATCCCTATAGGAAGTAATTTTTCCATGCCCCAAGGTAGTTACCCCGTGGAACCACCAATCATGGGCCTTGCCCAACAAATGCAAGGTTGCAAACTTGATGGAATTTTCTTCTTCCATGGAGTTCAGTTCTAAATACTCATCTAGCTTTTGTACCCGAGTTGTAGATGAGATATGATTGGTTCCATCAAAGGTAGGCATTTCCATCCTACTTTCCTTACGTCCTAGCTCATTATCTCCCCGGTGACGTTCCTTGGATTTCTTTTTGAGTTTGAGATGATAGAAATCTAGCAAGGAGACTTGTCTCCTGAAGCCTGCACTTATATTGTTATATTCCCTCTCCATTGTCTCCCATTCATCCTCCATAGTCTCTTGACTCAAAGGACTATATTCCCTTGGTTGAGATGTCCTGAAAGTAGGGAAGTATGGTATAGGAGTGGCTCTGCTGGCTACCTAGGACTGAGAGGGTATGTTTCTTGTATGGCCCATGTGTATGGATTCCTCCTGATTTCCATTTCCCCCTTGAGAACCACTAGCCCCATTGTTTCCTCCAAATGTTGGCGCATCCTTGCCATGTTTTTACTCCGTCAAATATTGGCAAACAATCCGACGAGTCTTGGCCTGCTCCTCCAAAAGGGATATCATTCTATCTTGTCCTTTAGATAGTTCCATCAAAGATATTTTAAGATATGCTTGGTCCTTGGATAAATGATCATGCATTTCACCCAAATGATGTTGTAGCATGCCTTGGTTGTTATGTAGAGTATCAAAAACCCTTTTTCCCAACAATGCATCCTCTGATTCCTGAGTATTCCCATACTAACCTCTTGATTTTCTTCCTAGAAATTACCTATAAGTGGTTCCCCCCCCCCCCCAACCTCTTCTTTTGGGTATTCAAATAATCACAAGTTGGTGAAGGAAAATGGCTATGATACCACTGTAATGTTCCCAACCAATTTATGCTAGGAACTAGGTTTGTTGCTTGTTGTTGGTTATTTGTTTTTTGTAGATTTCGTTACAGAAAGATGTGCTAGTGGTATTTTGCATAAATTTATAACATAGAAGACACAACACATGCATAGATCATAAGACAATAAACGAAACAAAAGATATGCTTCAACAAAACTTCAGATCTTACCTTTATTTATAATAATATGAGGTCCTCCATACATAGAACAATAGATCTAGAACAAGAGAATAAGAAAGAGAAGCTCAGACTGTAGATACAATAATAATAGAGATATGAGAACTCCAATGATTAGGTGAAGTAGGTATACAATCGATTTCTTTCCCTAACAAGAAGCAATCTTTAGATCCGATGCTAAATATGTCCCTCTTCAGTCAAGTGCCTTAGAAAATTCGATTGCTTTGTAGATGACCTCCAAATAACATAAAAAGAGCACCAAATTGTAGATCAAGAATTGTATAGTGCCAATAAATCAATCCCTTGACCAGATATGTAGATCAACCCTTTAGATCTTGATTTCTCTATTCACTAGTGCGCCCCTCTTCAGAATTTCGCCCTCAAGTTCCAATAAAATAATATGCAGAGACAACCCAGCAAGAAATGGTGAGAAAGGGTGCTCTAGGCCTAGCAAACCCTCCAGGAAAAGGTCTAGCCTTAGATCTCCCTTCTTCTACCCAAATCGAATGGATCTTCTTCCAGCAGTGCGCCCAACCTGTAGAAAATCTTCAAAATTGCGCCCTGCTTCTGTCTCCCACTGTAGAACCCAACTTGTAGCTAAATAGAATGGTGAGGGAGGAATCTTTCACCACCTTGGCCAAGCTTGGACCAAGGATAGATGGATCTTTCACCTCCTTGCTACTCTCTAGGGTTTTTCAACTCAAAACCCTCAAAACATAAGCTGCATAGCTCAAATCACTCAAGAGAATAATAACATTGACGAGTGAGGTGCTCTCCTCTTCCTTTTATACCTCTACCATCTAATTTGTTATTGAGTTACTTTTTCATTTGGTAAGGTTACTATTTTAATTTTTCCTTTAAGTTACATAGCCTTTTTCCCTTTTACCTCAGATCACTTTAATAATATAACATTAGTTCTCCTAGTGACGTTTCCACCCCTCAAATTCCTCTTTTTACCTTGGACTATAGTCTAGAGGGGTAAGTAGACTACTATTTCCTCATTTGCTCATGTCAACGAGAAGGGGACATTACATGAAAGCCTCCATAGACTTGCACCTAAAAGATACCTTTGGACAAGGCCAACTTCATTAGAGCTAAAAGTTCGTCCTGATTATTTGTACCTCTACCCACATTAGCACTAATATTTATGTAATGTTGGTCCTGGAAATATAGTGCCCCTCCAATCCCACAAAAGGCTTCACCCCCCTAACATACTCCATTGAAAAAAGTCTAAGATAAGGACTTAGCCACAACTAATACCCCAAATATTCTAACCCCTGGAGCTTTCTCTTGTGCTATAAAAAACTAGGAGATGGCTTAGATATGAGAAGATGTCTGAAGTGTTTGCGAATTTCTACCTTCAAATTAACTGGAGTTTCGAGACAGTCAAATAACCCATGGAGTAATAAATGGGACATCTCGAAAATGCTTCATCTCTTACCTATGGAACTAGTGCTTTAGACCCTCCTCAATTGTACCTCCCTACCACATATTAAATCCACCAACCCACTGGTTAACATCCTTCCAGACTTGTAATGTCAATGGGCACAAAGAAAGCAAATGTGAAATGTTTTCATCCTCCACTTCTACAAAAGTAACAAAAGATAGGACCATGTGTATTCTTCTTTTGGAGTAGGTTCCACATTGGGATCATGCTCATAAGCGTGAGGTACATGAACATCTTCGACTTCTTCACTCTCCCCTTCCATATCTTAGACCACCACTAACTACTCTCTTGCCCCCTCATAAGCCATTAAGACTTCATTGCTCGACTTAGTTGAATAAGAGCCAACCTTCTTATTTTTATTCCAAATAATAATATCATGTTCCTCTTTCCAACCAATGTAACCACACCTTGGTTATTAAATGAAATTTGACCAAGTACCAAAAAAATTCTCATCAAAGCCAAGATGAGATAGACTCACCCATCCCTACTACCAGATATTCATCTAGTTCTCATTTGCCAGTTGACTAGAAGTGTAAAATTGTTGCTTCTGCAACTAATGAATCAAAGCATTAGGAAGAAAAATGAAGTTACAATAGCCCATTATGGCATCAACCTCTATTCTAATCCAAGTACCATCTTGACTTTTTACGCAAGGTGATCACAATGGCCGAGAAAGCCCCAACTAGAGCCTTCCATTGATTTGAAACATTGGTAATACTTTTAATAGGATTCCTAATCCAATCCAAGAGTGAGACAACGGCCAAGTAATTTTGAACTATAATTCTTTTCGATAAATCATCTTTGGAGATCAAGTTCCACAAACTCTTGGTTGTTGGGGATTTTCCAAATGAGTAAATACATTTTAGATCTCAACCTACCTCATTTTTAAGCTTCGCTAATAGCTACCATCTAGTCACTTGAAACCAACCTTATCACTTTTTCCTGTCCACGAGAAGTCATAGCATAGTCTTCTAATTATATCCAACACTCCTTTTGGGATATGAGCTAGCAAGTGCCAATATAACAAAACAACTTCTAATACATATTTGACAAGTGTCTGGCTATGTCCCCTAAACAACCATCTATGACACCATAAATAAATCCTCCAACATATTTCGGTAATCAACCAACCCTACTCTTTGAATTGATAACCATTGGGCTTAAGAAAGAACCCTATATACTTCATGCCCTCTTGTAAGTCCACCATCTTATATTGAAATAATTGCCTTTCTCTCGTAACCACCACCCCACTCAAACAATTGAAACATATATATGACTTTAATATGTTTACCTATGTGCCCATAGCCTTACAATGGAGTTGTAAAATTTCAAGTAAAATCTATGCCTCTCCTACTAAACCATGACCAATAAGTAATACATTATCCACAAAAAATAGGTGTGCAAGATACTCCAACCCTCTAACCTTAATGCATTGCATCTTCCTATCCCTCTTTGTTGCTAATAAAGCCCTACTCAAATATTCTACCACTAAAAGAAATAAATAAGGAGATAAAGGGAAACTCTCGCATAAACCTCTAGTGGGTTTGAAAAAAAAAAAAGAAGCTTTATTAATCAAAACAACAAAAGGAACTGACATAACACAAGCTATAATCTAGTTCACTACTTTAACGTTAAAACCAATATGAATCAATAACAACCTTACATAGAGCCAACAAGATCTATCAAAGGCTTTAGATAGATATAACTTCATCACAGTAGCTATAATTTTCTTCTATCCGATAGAATGCATAGCTTCTTGAGTTGACTCAACTACCTCGTTTATATATCTTCCTTCAAGTAACCCAAATTTCTTAGTAGAAATAACCTTTGACAACATTTTTCGAGGCAAACTACAACCACTTTAGAAATTATCTTGTAGATGCAATTGGATAATGAGATCAACCTAATATCCCCAAAAGAGACAATTATATCTGCGTTAGAAAATAGAGCGATGAATGTTGTGTTAAATGATCCCTCGAGTCTCCCAAATTGCCTTACTTCCTCTACTAATCGAAGAAGGCATTCTCCTAAAATCTCAAAGAAACCAAGGTGGAATTTGATGGTGCAATTCTCCGGGCCAAGACTCTTATCCTTTTGAAAAGTAGACATCATGGATAGTAATTCATCCTTTGATATTTCCTTGAACAATGACTGATTGTCTTCCTCTAAACTAGCTACGGATAATACGAAGCAATTTTGATAATGTCAACTATATTTTCCCTTGTCAATTCCTTATAGATCTCCTCAAAATAACTTACTTCAAGTGTTGCTAAACCATGAAATCCCCTCATAGTTTGACCCTCCTTGTTTTATGAATACCAAATTGTATTTATACTTTTTCAACGCTTTGCTAATTGATGATTTCTTTTGTATTTTCATCATCCAATTCAAGCCAAGCGGCTTAGATATTTAAATGCCATTATACTTCCCTATCGAGTAATAACTTATTCTTCTAAATTCAAGTTCCTTTAACCTACTCACCTCCTCCTCGTGAAAAAAAACTAAGGGATTATTGGTGAAGAGTGTTTTAATATCTTCTTCAACTTCCACCAACATCTTATCTCTACTTTTATGATTTCTAGCTAACCATACTACAACCTTCTCCTTGACCAATTCCAATTTTAATGAGGCCACAAATCGTTCACTAATAGATAGGTAGATATTTCCATCGAACAACTTCCATAAGGATTTCACCAAATTACAGAAATATTTTTTAGCAAGCTAGTTGGGGTTAAATTTAAATAGGCATTGGGGTTTGTTATCTTGAAAATTCGAGTAAATAAGGATTGGACAATGATTAGATATGTCGCCAACATCCACCCACGATCTATATCTACCCAGTGATTGTGGAAAGTGTTATGACACCAAAAATCAATCAAGCCACTTCGATATACTATCCCTGCCTCTCATATTGTTTCTCCGTGTGGGCTTACAAGCAACTGGCTCCACATCCACCAATCCATTTGATTCAAAGATTTAAGAAAAAATCTACTAGCCTATCCACCCTAGTTGCCTCCCCTCATACCTAATTTCTATTCAACGCGAAATTAAGATCCCCTCCAATGATCAACTTCCTCTCTTTGACCACCTATAATGAAAAAACCTTGTACAAAACAATTACTTCTCTTTGTATGGACCATACATATTCATCACAATAAGGGGTTGCCCAAGTCCTTTAGCAATGAATTAAGTGCACATGCATAACCAAACCATAAAATAATTCGTTAGTAATAATGAACAATTTCAACTTGTAATAAGGCCACTAGAGTGCCCCAAAGAATCCACGGTACAATAATTCCAATCCTTAAGGATTTTTCTAAGGTCATTAACTAGTAAATCCCCACCGCCCATCGTCTCTTGCAACAAAATAATATCAAGGTTCTCTTTCTCTATTAACCTACACAAGGCACACCTCCTTATATGGTTGTCCAATCCCCTTATATTCCATGAGAGAATTAACATCATGTCACATCAATATGGGGTTAATTTTCTCTAAGAACCCCAATAATCAATGCTTTATTGCCTTGTCGAACCTCAATGGTTGTGTAATATACCATATGTATATTACAATGTCATTAATTACTAATTAAATCATTAATGTAATAATTATACTTCTAGTGTAAAGTCGCGTCTTTTTAGAAAAAAAGATCTGACTCTACTCATTTACGTGTATTTAATGCACGTTGTTGTACATTGAATACGACAGCAAATAATAAATTTATAAATATTAAATACATATTTCATATATATCTCGTTTCATGCTTCTAATTGGTATCTGAGTGAAAGCTTGGTGAAAGCCAAAAGCACATGCATTCAAGATGGAAAATATTATTCTTAAAAACATGAAAATTAAATCCATTATGGAAAATATGAGCAACACTCTCGAAGAAATGAAGAATTTTGTGAATGAAATAATAGAAGAACAATTAGAGAAGGCAGACTTGGCATACTTTAAGGAGAGGGGTTTCAACCAAAACCAAATCTTGCTTCAATAAGAACACCAGAAGAATCCCTCTATCGTCAAGACGGACCCCGAGGTCGCGAAGCTAACTCCTCCATCCTCTTTACTACATAGCATTAATGCTCCTAGTGACAAGTCTATTGAAGTGGAACATGCTCACAATATGTCTGCAAATGAAGGACATGTCATGCCATGTAAGATAGCAAAGGACATTTTAAGGAGAAGAATGCTATATGAGGAAGATGAAGATGGAGAAAAGGAAAACAAACATCGTGCTTGTAATCAATTGAAAGAGGATCAACAAGTTGAAGATCATTTATTTCAATGAAAAGTTGATCAAGGTGATTCCCAAATTGAATGAGAAAATACAAATAGGAAAATCCAAGGATATTTTAAATATGAGGAGCATGCACGAAACTCACCTACTTTTCCCACTTAGACAAGGAAAGTTAAAGGATGTCTTGGAAAGCAGTCCCTTCCTATGGCTGAACTAAATGAGCAAGCACTCACCCATGTGAAAGTTGAAGAACTTGAAGGCAAATATGTGACATAATACAACATCCAAGAGGAGGTGATACCTATTAAACAAGGAGGAGTGATAATGGGAGGATGACGAGAATAATTTGATAGGTACTCAGTGTGCGTAGATAAGGTGGACTACTAGTGCACAACGGAGGACTTGAAGACACATTTTGAGTGCCACGGAACAGTGAAATGCATTACCATTTCTACAAATGAGTTTGGGAACCCATGAGGGTATGCCTACGTGGATTTTTCATATCTGGTCAACATGGACAAAGACCCCCTCCGTCTAAATGGCTCCATCCTCCAGTCCAAAGAGATCAACAAAGGGTTACGCCTCCCCTTGGAAAAGCAATCACCAACAATTTCCATAAACATTCATGCGGATTCTAATAGGTCATCGAACCCATCATCAAACAAAAACCCCAAAGTATTACTGAAAATTAATAGAGGACATGCAAACATGGCTATCTCCATGGGAGCCCCTAGATGTGTTGTTGCACCATTTCCCCCTCACAGTGTACAAGACTTGTACACTCCACACTCCAATTATATAATTTCCCCTTGGTCTAGCCTAAGAGCACTTTGCAAAATTAGTTGCAGAAACCCTGAAATCTCCAAAGAGAGAAATATAAATGTTTTTTGGCAATGGCACAGTTTGAGCACGAGAGTTGAGGTCGATAATGGCAAGAGTGATGAATTCGATTATGATCTATGCACAATCGGAGCTCGGAGCAACGGAGTTAGGACCTTTAGGTTTGCTACTAATTTTTATGCCAAGGCACATTGACATTGGAAGGGCTTGTGGCAGAGACTTAATCTCCTTTGTCTTTATTACCAACACTGCCCAAAAAATAGGGAGGTGTTTTCTTTGACCAGAGAATATAAATACTTGTTTAAGGTAGTAGATGGACTGTTTCATTCTTTTTGCCATCACCACCCCTCTTCGTGTGATTATGCCAAGGAAGTTTTCATAGAAGTGGGCATGATTGTGGATCCTATCGATTTGAAGGATAACAATTTTCCTCGAGACTATTTGTTCTGGATTGCTACCATCATACATTGCCACCCTCATTCTTCAACGTTTACCATGGCATGTCTTTTTGGCATGCAAATCAAATCATTTTATAACATGGACCGCCACCTCTATCTAAGTTTAGTTCTAAATTTAGGCATAGAGTTGAATCTTGCAAAGGAAACCCTGGTCTTCTGTCTATTCTTGGAAGAAGCAGGGTACCCAAATGTGGTGAAAAAAATAGTAGACTCTTCAGATCTTATCCTTAAATCCTGGTGGGAGGAGGTCATACCCCATGAAAGAACGTTGATGCCATTGGATGAGCAACACACCCCTAGATATGCAATTCTATTCCTAGACCTTTTCCTCATGGAATACTTACACATCATCCAAGAAACGTAAAGGAACAAACATCCACGTCACATGATTTAAATCACATTCAGCCTAGAAGTAACAATCTTCGTGCAACCTTCTCCTTCCCCACTCTAACTAAATATTCCATGTCTGCCTCTAACATATTGGGTATGTTGCCTCACATGTCTATGGGTCGAAGCGAGGGATCTCCTTCCATTCAATATGGAATAACTACTTTTCTTGTTAATGAAAAACTTGTTCAAGTAAGGACAACATTGTTATTGACTCCAAGGTATGTCACTCAAAGGTCAAGGATCCACATACATTCACATAGATACAATCCCAAGAAGGATAGTCCCAAGGTATCATTTTTAAATTATATTGAAGATGCACCTAGCACTCCATGGGCAGATGCCATGTTCACCCCGAGAGAAAACATGTTCACACCAACAGAAAACCCAAGGGAACTTTTTATTCGACAACCCGACCAATCTCCTGCCTCTATTGCAAGCAAACCAACAAGAAACATGATGGAAATGGCCATACATATTATTGATAATATAACATTGATACATGATAAAAGTATGGCATCATCATTTGAAAAGTCATTTATACAAGAGCTTGAAGACAATGTTGACGACTGGTCATGTGGAGGTGAGGATACAACCCTCCAGAGTAACCCATTGTCATTGAAGATAGTTGATGGAAAAATAAAATCCACTTCAAGGTAGAATGGTCTCCATGATGAGCATAATCACAGAGGAAATGGTTAAATCTCATTTTCAATGACATGTGAAAGGGAAAGGGAACATGAACGTCAATGAGAGTGTGAACTTCGGAGATGGGATCGTAATCCTATTAGACCTCCTCCCTGGGTTAATAAGGAGCTTTCTTTTCCCATAAGATATAAATCTAGCTACGACTAATGCTTTAGATCCAAGCATTTGCCCTTGCCTATGCTTCGAGGATGAAGCTTTATTAGGGAGGGATGACTTGTAATATATTGTATGTATATTACAATGTCATTAATTACTAATTAAATCATTAATGTAATAATTATACTTTTATTGTAAAGTTACGTATTTTTAGATAAAAGGACGTTACTCTACTCATTTACATGTATTTAATTCATGTTGTTGTACATTGATTAAGACAACGAATAACAAATTTATAAATATTAAATATTTATTTCATATATATCTAGTTTCATGCTTCTAGGTTTCCCTTTCTTATGCATGCCAAAGATAAGATTTTTTCCCAATAGAACTAGAAGTTAACTCCTTCGATTTGTCCAATCCCAACCCCCTAGAAAAAATAACTTTAGAGATAGGATCCCCTTTCTTATATATCAAAGGGTGCCTACTCCTACCCCCACAATTAAGTGAATCGATAGAACAACCTTTTGACTCACACCCTCCACCAATAAACCAATGCCCCTACTAGTGTCAACACTCGAAGAGGAAGGTTTAGTGTGACCCCCTATTGACTTGGGTTCTACAGAGGAAACTAGACCCTTATTCTTCTCACCCTTACCCTTATCAGTGGATTTTTTGTTTGTTTCAATACTCTCAACAAGAGTGGGCGATTTCCTAGAACTGCCCATAAGAGCTTCTAACAGACTATCACCACAAATAGAAATAGGTTTACTTAGATAGCTATTGGAAGCACCTTTGATAAGGTCACTCTCCTGAAATATATCTCCACTAGGAACCTCCTCTGATAAGATTTTTTAGATCCGAGATGAAGAATTGATACTCTAGAGGAAACTGAGCCCCACTCGAATGCTTCAATGAAATAAATATTCCCTTGTCTTCGTTAACTTCCTTTCTCCCCTCCAAAACCTCCTAGGGCTAAGGTTCCCAGAGACAAGTATATGCCAATAACCAATCTGAACCTCATTACTTGCTTCATTCTTGGTACAAGAGGGGTTTTGCCTCATGACCTCTAATGGCAATTCAAAAACTTGAGATGAATCCTTTTTTTCCAAAACTATCCAACAAATGGTCAAGAGTAATCAACTGCAATGTGGCCATGTTGATGGCACCTCACACATTGAAAGGGAACATTTTGATAATCCAAAAGCTATGTGTGCACCATCCCTCCTATCTCAATATCCAATCTTTCCACCGATCCATCTCTAGCATCATTGTTAACCAAGACCCTTGCAACAAAATGGTTTTCACTTTGCATAGAAAATTCTTCCCTATATGATTCCCTAAGTCATTTAACAATTCCTTATTCCAAAATTCTAGAGGTAACCCTATGGATTTTACCCAAATAGGAAACCTAGAGGCCATCTCCCTTCGAGGATCAAATATAGGATGTAAAGGATTCAATGAAACCAAAACCCTTCAATAATTACCTCAACATCCCTCTTAAAGCGAAAAGAGAAACTAATCCATCCCTTTGTCAACAAGTTGAAAGTATTCCCATGCCCAATAAGCAGGATCTAGTACCTTTATAATGACCAGGTGTTCAGGGACTTCCTCAAAATCTGCCTACCGAAGAATTGACTGATTACGAACCAAATCCAAGATATGGTCAACCTTAACATCCACCCCTAAATTGTAATGGAGATGGTTGCTAATTGTGGTGATAATACATTAGTGTGCAAGGGACTAATAATGACATGATACTAGAAAAGCGCTCCTCGAGATTCCCCTGACAGGGCCTAGGGTTCTCAACGCCAGCCTCCATGGCCTCGCGCTTGGGGGACCCCCCCCCCCCNTGCCTGATCTTGCAGCGTTTCAGACGCTGATCTCCTCGCATTCGAAGTCTGTTAAGGGAGCGCATACCTCCCATTTTGTCAAAAGACTAGAAGAAATCCCAAAGGTGGTGGTCCACTCCACCTCTTCACGACGTTTTGCTCTTCGACTGGCTGAAAACTGTCTAATAGGACAATTTACAGGACTCTGGCCATCCCCCAAAGCTATGGCTCTGTGGTTGGACCAAAACTAGAGGAAAGTAATCAAAGGACAACTCTCCGTAATTTTTTGTGGAAAGGGCTTCTATGTTTTTCTCTTTGAAAATATGGCAGACCGAGATCTGATCTTCCAAAATGGCCCGTATTTCATGGGGACCAGAGGGATGTACTTGAACAAATGGACACCAAACTTCAATCCAGAGAACAATATCCCCTCTGATGTGCCAATATGGCTTAGGCTCCCTTTCTTACCCCTACACTGCTGGAACGAAGAAATAATAAAAACCATAAGTAACGCCCTGGGAAGGTTCATTGATCGAGTTGAACCACGAGATGGTCTACAATCTTGTGTAAGGTTATGTGTTGAAGTGGATCTGGAAAAAGGGCTTCTAGAAGCAATACAACTCATTCTGGATGGTTGGACTTACATCCAAATGGTGGACTATGAACAACTCCCATTCAAGTGCAAATACTGTCATGAATATGGTCACTTTGCCAAAAACTGCCCCAAGGCATCCCAGGAGCATCCAGAAAACAAGGCAATTGAACAATGGCAACAAGAAAAACATAAAAAAACGACGAACAAATCGGGGAATCTGCATCCGAAATGCAAAAGCAACTTCGGACCCCCCTCGCCAAGCAAAGGGAAAGCTACAATACAGATCAAAGATGAAGCTGAAAGCAACAAGAACAAGTTTGAATCCCTAGAAATCCTCGATCCAGAGTTAATTGGATCCAAGGAAAACATAGAAGAAAACACTCAAGACACGGACGCGGTCATTGAGATCCAGGCAGAAGATCCATACCCCCAACATCCAGACACCCATCAAGCACAGGAAGAAGACAACCAAGAATAATTTGGAGAAGAAATGGAAGTAGAAATTCCAAAGACTGTTCCAACTACGAAAGCAGGAAGAAAAACAAATAAAGCCAGAAGAGAGAAAGCGACCACTTAGGACAAAGATCTAGGAACCCAACCAACGCTGGAAGAAATCCTCAAAAAAGAAGAGAAAACTGGGAAAGCCCATCCAACAAAGGGGCAGCCTCACCCCTCGAAAGGAGGGGCCACAAAGCACAATAGTAAGTAATGAAGGTAGTCTCCTGGAATTGTAGAGGATTGGGACAAACGAATAAAAAAAAAAAAAAAAAAGAGCAGCGAGAAAGCTAATCAGAACAAAAAAGCCCTAAATCCTCTTAATTCAGGAGACAAAACTCCAGGGGGAAGAGGCCCTAAGAGAAATAAAACAAATTTGGAATCCTAGCAATAGAGTGACGCTAAGTGCAAGAGGCGCCTCAAGCGAGATCTGTATAGTATGGAACACTCAAATCTTCAAGGAGGAACAAAGAGTGGATTCAAACCACTGGACGTTGGTAAAGCTAAAGCACCTCCAAACAGGTAATATTTATCCTATATGCAATGTTTATATGCCAAACAACTTTAGGGAAAAGAAAGACTGCTGCTAGGAAACACTAATGAAACTAAAGGAATTGGATGCTCAATAAAACTGCATAATAGTCAGAGATTTCAATACCACCCTGCACCAAGGGGAGAAAAAGGGGGGGTCCATTGTAAGAGATCAGTTTAAAGAAAATGTGGAGGATTTGGTCTCGGATCTCGACCTCTTTGACGTCAAACCCTCCAAAGGAAAATACACCTGGAATAACAAAAGGGCAGGAGTGGAACACATAGCCGCTAGACTAGATCGCTTCATTATCCACAACCCTCTCCTTTTCCTCCCGCTTATCATTACCTCCCAAATTATCCCTTGGGGAATCTTAGATCACCACCCCATAACTCTCATCTTAGCGAAGTTCAAAAACCTCGGACCCATCACCTTTAGATTCAATCCTCTCTGGATGGACTCACCGGACTTTCTCCCCTTAATCACCTCAACCTGGCCTAATTGGGTGAACGGAACCCTAGTGTATATTTGGGAGCAAAAATTAAAAAAAAAAAAAAAACAAGCCTTAAAGGATTGGGCAAAGGTCTCCTTCCTCAGCACAAAGGAAGAAGTAAAGCGACACAAACAAAAATTAGAAGAGATCAATATGGATATTGAGGCCAAGGAAGTCCAACCCGAGCACCTGGAGCAAGAGAAAATACACTTCCAGGACTACTTAAGGGAACTTCATAACGAAGAAAGGGAATGGAGACAAAAGTCTAGAGCCCTGTGGCTCCAAGCTAGAGACAAAAAGACCTCCTTCTTTCATAAACATGCCAAAGCAAGACATCATAGAAATTCAATAGATGAAATCAAAAGAGCCTCAGGGGAGATAATTAATTCTTTTGACGAGATAAAAAACGAGGCCTCCTCTCATTTCAAAACCCTCTACACACATGACGACGAAGATAATAAAGATCAAAGACTGAAGTTTATGGAGTTGATCCCCCAACTAATTACAGACCACAATAATCAGGAATTGTTAAAGATAGTCACTGAAGAGGAAGTCAGAGAGGTAGTATTCCACTTCAACCCAGATAAAGCTCTCGGGCCGGATCGGTTTACCATCCACTTTTACAGACAATGTTGGGGAATCATCAAAAAGGACTTACTTTGCATTATTAGATATGTCCATGCGACCTGCAAGATAGGACGAGCCACTAACACGTCCTTCTTGGCGTTGATCCCCAAAGCCAAAAATTCAAACACTTTTGACTGCTTTCCCCCCATCTCCCTCTGTAATGCCTCCTACAAAATCCTTACCAAAATTATTGCCTCCATGTTGAAGCACCTTCTTCCAAGAATTATCCTCCCCGAACAAGGGGGTTTCGTGACTGAAAGACGAATCTGGGACAACATAATCCTGGTCCAGGAAGCAATCCACACCAGTGTAATGAATAAAGAAAAAGGAATGATCATTAAAATCGACATGGCAAACGCCTTCGATAGAGTAAAGCATGAATTTATCTATGAAGTGCTAAGAAAATTCGACTTCCAAAGCTCCTTTATATCTTCGATCAAATCCTATATTTCGTCCTTGTGGATCGCTCCTTTGATTAATGGTCGCCCAACAACATTCTTCCAAGCCTCAAGTGGCCTCAGACAAGGCTGCCCTCTATCTCCGATGTTGTATATAATAATGGCATAAACTCTAAATAGAAGACTGGAGCAAGAAATTATCACTAGAAATATCCCGAGACTAAAAATTGTGAGAGGAGTTAGAAGGATAAACAACTCTCAATTCGCTGACGACACCCTTCTCCATGGAGGAGCCTCTCAAATAATGGCCCAATGATTTAAACTTGACCTGGACCAGTATGACCAAGACTCGGGAGGACTCATTAATAAAAATAAGAGCCAGATCTATGCTTGGAATGTAAAAGCAGGAACAATGGCAAGAATTGCCCATATCCTCCAATTCCCCTTCACTGTGGATTGGAAATACTTCAAGTATTTAGGCATGCCAATAAGCATCAAAGCCCTACCTGGGGAGGCATGGCGGGGAATCCTTCAAAAGCTAAAAGATCAATTTGAAATATGGGGAGCCACATGGTTAAATCCAGCATGCAGGGTGGTTCTAATAAAAGCAGTCCTCTCTTCCTTTCCAATATTTTAATTCTCAACTCTCCATGCCCCGGTTAGAATCAAGAAAGAATTGGCCAAAATCACAAGAAAATTCTTATAGCAAGGGGGCAAAGATAATGAAAAAAAATTCCATATGGTAAATTGGGCTACCACTTGTGCCCCCAAAGAAAATGGGGGGCTGGGAATAAGAGACCCCGAAAAACTAAATTTATCTCTAGGAGCAAAGATAATCTAGACAATCATCACCGGTGGCAAGAAATGGTGGAAGAAAGCGCTCCATAGCAAGTACGTGACCACAAACAAAAAAATATGTGTGGAAGAAGTAGACCTTGGAAAAGTAGGATCGCCTATCTGGAAGCTCATTTGGGCGCCTGTCCCACTAATACAAACCCGTCTGAATTGGGACCCAGGTAACGGGAAAAATATCAGGATCTAGAAGGACAGTTACTCAGAGAGGACAGTTACTCAACGAGTGGGATTCTCTAAAAAATACCCTCTTTGAATAAGTTCAAACAATTGTTATCCTCGGAAGGAAGAGACACCCTCTACGACATCTCAAATTGGCACCCAAATCGCAATTGGGAAAGGTGGAATCTGGGGAAGTTCCTCCCCCGTTGAGAGAAGAAGCCAAACAATTCCTCCAAAAAAAATTTGGATCCGCTCCAATCCACCTTAGCAAAATGGATGACAAAAACTGGGGGAAAGAGGGGTATACTGTAAATTCGGGTTACAAGCAGCTCCTAGTAGATAGTGGTATCCCACCCAATTCGACCATTTGGAAAGAGACATGGAATCCAAATAGCCTCCCAAAAATTAACATCTTTTGCTCACAACTGGCCCACAAAAAACTCCTAACATGGGACAATTTGAATAAAGGAGGCTTTCTGGGCCCATTCAGGTGCGCACTGTGTACCAATAGCCTGGAAAGCTCTGATCATATGTTTATGCATTGCAACTTCACTAGGCAGGTGATGAACGGTGTGTATCAGGAATTAGCCCCTCATCTGTAAAAGCCTACAAACACCAGAAGCCTGATAGGTAAATGGGCGAAACAATATAAAGGTTCACTCCAAGGAAAACATAAATTCAGCCGAGCCTGGAAGGCATCAATCAAATTTTTTTGCTGTCAGATTTGGTTGGCAAGAAAATAAAGAATTTTCAAAGGAAAGATCATCTCCCCCCTGGAAATAGCGATAAACGCCATCGCTCAGCTTACTGAATTCTTGTCAAGCAAGAAAACATTCACTGTGGCAGGGGCCTCAACGAGAACAAATGAAGAAGCTTGGCTAAATAAAATCAACATACAAGATTTCCTTGCTCCTTGTAGGATAAAAAACATTTCATGTTGGCAACTTAAGTATACTCCTCAAGAGTTTACAACCTGGTTAAACTCACAAAAAAATCATATCTTAAGCTTTGATGGCGCTTCTAAAGGAAACCCTAGGGAGCCAGGTGCGGGAGGGGTTCTTTTTAGCCCTAGAGGACAAAGGACGATCACTTACTCTTGGAATCTAGGCAACACCACAAATAATGCAGCAGAGGCCTATGCACTTCTTAAAGGGACCCATATTGCGAGGGAACATCAAATTAAACAGTTAACCATAATAGGGGACTCCAAAACGATCATCAGGTAGTTTTTCAAGAACACCAATTCAAAAAACTCTACACTCAAAAGAACCATTAAGAGGACCAGGGACACTATAAAATGCATGAACACCCATTTCTATCACATCCGTCGTGCCAACAATTGGAGAGTCGACGATCAAGCAAACAAAGCAATAGGCAAAGGCAAAGGGAACTTGGAAATCAAAGGAAAGTCCATGTTCCTCGTCCCCCCTTAACCCCAATGATCCATCTCACACAAGTAGTACACTCGTCCAACAACCACAGACAATGTGCTCCAGCGCAGCAACCGATATGAACAAACTCTCGACAATTCTGGGAGGCCAAGGTACGACGTTAAATCCATAAATGGAGTATATGGTACGTTGATCCAGACAAACATGGCACTTACGCGCAACAACAAGTTAGTTCCTCATGGGATCCTGCAAGTGAGATCATCAACACAACGCTATTCCTCCCCCCCATGTATCCTCTCATTAATTCCACTTGCGCAAACGATCGGGGATAAGACAAAGGTTAGAATTCAGAGCACGTGGAACAATTGATGGTAGCATTTCAAGCTCCAGAGGAGTCGCCTTACACGAACAAGAAAGGATGTAGCATGGGAACTCCAGGATAATTAGAGCCCGATCCATTATTTAGAAACCCACAGGAGGGCAAGCGATGCAATCAGGTTCGTTAGATACAGGAAAATTTCAGTTCCCCCAAGCCATGGCGCAATTCACAGAATCTGTTGGACAGGTAAAGACAAAGGGACGACCACAATTCAAGAAAGTGGGAGGACAGAGGAAGGCAAAAATATCGTAACAATGCAAGCTAGAGAACAAGATCCACTCAAAGGAATGGAAAAAGGAAGCAGTTAAAGCCAAGTCATCCGAACCAGCTCATCATAACAATCCAGGTCATAGCTCAACAACTCTCGCAAATTCAAGGCAGAAGCAGGGACAATGCTGGAGAAGAGAAAGATAAAATCTTCAATCATCCAACGTTAATTAGAGCCACAACTGGCATGGAACAACGTTGAGCTCAGGAAGATAGAGAGGAGGAAACAGTAGGTGATAATTTCCTCACTACTCAACACCTGGCCATGTGCTTAGAATCCCACAACGCCACCTTAAATTTCACCGTGGAAATTCTCTCGAACCATCGAGCCATGATCAGTCAACTCCAGGACGAGGTGGACTACTTAAGAAGCCAAGCGGAGAGGCTCGAGAAAGAACAAGGAACGAGAGATTAGGAAGTGGAAGGTCAAAGAAGCAGCGAAGAAGGCGAGAAGAGAGAAGCCCCGACCCTCCCGGACTTGAACGTCTCTCTGGAGATGCCCTCTAAAGAAATACCAACGTCAACTTCAGAGGAAAAGAATAAGTAAGCTATGAAATCAGTCCAAATTCTTGTAAAATTGGCAATGCCAAAACGTAGTTTGCAAGCATTAGCTAGACTTGCCAGTCATAACTAAATATGCACTTGAAGTTTTTGGGAACAAACACATGTAGAAAGATCTCGCTATTTTAGTTTTTGGGTCATTGACTTAGCAC
>ML805344.1:27822-48518 GCA_009831015.1 Picea engelmannii
TTTTGTTTCTGTTAAAAAAAAAAAAAACATCCACCCCTACCACCATTTTCACCCTTGTTTCCTTCTACTTAATAACCTTATGAGTCGAACATCTCATCGAAGCACTAGAAATCGAGTCCTTGTTTGGTTTTGAGATCTCTCGATTGTTCTAAGATCTAACCCTTGACCTATAAAACCAAAACCCGTAAAGTTCAGATCAAAACATTTAGAAGTTGCAACATCACATATCTTCTCCTTGTTAAAACTCTCCATCAATGTGTGTACTAGGGAAAGAGTCTTTGGATTGATAAACGAGGAAGATGGATGGTAAACCCAAATGTACATCCACCATTACCAACCTCTACATCAGAGAACGAGGGAAGATTTATGTCCACATAAAACTTCGTCGTTGGACTGACACCCAACCTGGAATTGTCAGAGAGTAAATGGATATATAACTAAAAGTTCGATGCAATAATAGGAGCCACTTTAGGGCTTTTATCCAAAGTTTTATACTGTTGAAAAACCCACCCGGATGTTCAAGATCACCATTCCTTGTCTCGTTAAGCCCTCCCTCATTGTGGAAATGTTGCCCTAAATACTCAAAAATATTTAGTCCCTCCATGGATTCCTCACTGTAGTCAACAAGTTGAACCTCTTCATCCACGTTGATTAGCATTTCTATAGACTCCATCTCCCCCTCGTCCTTGACCCGTATAAAAAAAAGCCATACATATATGATCATGTCTAAATTTTATATCCCAATTGATCTAGATTTTATAGCTACAATTTCTTTATCATAATTCTACGTAGAGTTATCATGCTTCAATCAAATAAGTCTTATAATAATATTGATTTGTATATTTCAACTAGTGTGTAGTCATTGCATTAATGTATTGTGTCATCTAAACCAATGTTCACTTGATTACACACATGTGCATTGTAATAATGTAAGTCATCCACATATTTAATCGAAAATGTAAAATCTCACGACAACACACATTGCAATAGAACAAGAAACCCCATTTATGATATAAGAATAAAAAATCCTTCATTGTACAAAATGGGACAATATAAATATTTAGGACAAACAAAATGTCAAAGGAAATTGTTGCAATTATTGTAACCCGTTGTTATAGGATAATATAAATGTTCACATTCAATAAAGTATCTTATTTTTACATACATACATTAAAAAATATAAAACTTATCACATTCAATTATATTGATCGTTATTCATTGCTTGAGTTGTTGTCAATGTTCAAGTTGCGTCCATTCATTTCTCATTTCTTCGTCACTCGCAGGGGATGTACTTGGGTTATTTGCAATATTTTGTTGATAAACTTGATTTTGTTTGGCCTCTTCATCTTCCACACAAGCATAGAAATAAAGTGTGATGAGTATATTTACATTTATAGTACAATATAGGTGACTAAGGGAATCAATAAACTTATAATAATAAACAATACACATATGTTCGAAGTCATATTTCATGCCATATCACAACATATATTATATTGGCTCCACTCCATACTTTGTTTCTTGTGAGTTGTATATATCATGACAAAGTTTAGATATCACTAAAAATTTATTGTTGTTCTGATATCTACAAAATAGAGAATGTAAAACAACATAGCTAGTTACAAATTGTTCAATTAATTGTTCATACTAACATATACTCACAAATCATACTCGATCCAATGTAAAACAAATGTTCGAATGACTCTTCTTTGTCTGTGAAAACCTCGTAGAAAATTAATTAAAATATAAAAACCACTTCAATTGTAATGCTAGAGAAAAGGCAAGTACTCCTCACACTTTTTGTAATCAACCCTTTTATGTCTTGTTGTCCAATTCTATATGATGTATGGGTTCCATTTTGTTTCATTTTTTGCAACGAAAAAATGGAAATGAGAATTTAATGCATAAAACTCATTGATTACACATATAAAACAAGTAAATGATTGCATACATTCAATGCATGTTGTTGTTTAGATAGCTCTTGCCACAATTCAATTATTCTTATTTGTTTGACCATCTCCTTGTACAATTTTTAAGATATCCCTACCAACATGTTTTAGACATCAACTCGTTTGACATATTTAATTTTCTTAATCTTCTTAAAAATAAATAATAAAACAATAAAAAATATTTATATTTATATGAAGTTAAAATAGCATCAATATTTTATGGACTAGCATATACATATTATATAAAAAATATTTAAAAATATTATTTTCTAAATGATTATGTTTTGTTATTTTACAATTTTGCTATTACAAGTATAGTGTCTCATTGCCCACTTCTCCAAAAATGCTTGGTGTAGTTTAAACATAATTTGGTTCTTAGAGTCCTTGGATTTATTTTTGTAATGTACGTGAAAGAACATTTATACATTCTTTCCACTATATCCCTCATAGTATTATAAAAGCTCCCCCCATGTCAATGACTTGCAAAACCACCCCAAATGAACTCATGACCAATTCATCATCATTGACATCCTTTGTAATAATTTTATTTTCTCAAGGGCCTTCTATTCTCTCATTGGGGTTCTCTACACAACATTCAATGTATGTGAAATCAAATGTTTGAAACTTGTTAGCTAGTATTGTTAAAAAACACATTATTAGTAAAAAGTCAAAGAAAAACTACATGTTTATCACATTTTGATTCACCTTCCTTTATTTCCAACATTTTCATAAAACATTTATGCTCTTTTCCACTTAGACTAGAATAATCTTAACAATTTTTTTTCAAGTTTTAACTGTACACATACGTTAATCCATACACATAATTTAACCAATAGATATTTCAAAATATATTGCTTATGTAATAAAACTTCAAGTAACTTACCTTATTCTCCTCTTAACACACACTCTCGTTGTAGTAAGTTTTTTTCCCCTTGATCTTCGATCAATCACCTTCTATCAACAAAATATTTGCATAATGAAACACATAAACTATGAAATATGTTTACAAAGTAAGTAAAGAATACGCTTCTAAAACATTGTTGGGTTTAATGGTGCACTTTTCTACAATAAAGTGAGTCAGGGCACATGTTACATCAATACACATCAGTTTGCTTATGCCTCTAGGGAGCACTACATAGCTTGATGCAAAATGATACAAAACTCCCACACCGAGTCTCTTGTAGGTTTTTGTGCCCACTAATGCACTACCTAGTGATAAATGCACCTATGTGTTAATCCTATATAATGCACACCACACAACCTTAAAATGTTTGAAAAATAAAAACTAGAGAAGATAGGGCTTGGAATCCAAGGAAAATGAGGGGCCAAATCCATTAAGATAGCTTTTAAATAAATAAAAACACCACCGAGGCCATCAAACACCCTAATCAACAAATACAACAAGCCCCCCCAAAAAAAATAATCATAATGAAAGGGTATAGAAACTAGGCATCTACTACCAATGTTTGCAACAACAATAAAGCTTTTGTAGTATTGAAGGTGTTTTGGACCCTTCTATTTTGTTTAAATGAACTATAAATACGAAGAGGAATAAATCAAAGTTTTAACAAATTTGTGAATCAATGGAGGGAAAATTTGTTGAGATGAACATAATAAAGTTACATACCTAAAATTTATCCTCTACAAATTTTTATGTGGCCCAAGGTGACCCCTTTGGAATTCTGCTTTGCAAAAAAAAAAATTCCACTCGGACATCTTACCTGGTAAATGTCTCTTGCACAAGCTTCCCCTATAACTTTTGGCACGACAATGGGGTTGGGATTTGTTTCACTCACTTTAAGGAAATGAATTATTACCCTTTTTTTTTCTTTTTAAAAATATTTATCGACATGTAATGCATCCTTTAGTTTTAGGTACTCTCGAGTAACATATTTCATCCATAATGAAAGTGTTAACCTCCACAAATATTATGAACACCAGAGTAACAAATTTCATCAATAATGAAGGTGTTGACCTCCATAAATAGAGCAACAAACTTCATCAACAATGAAAGTGTTAACCTCCATAAATCAAACTTTGTGGGGGTTTTGTTTTGCAGATGTTTTTAGCGTAGGCTTTTCTATCGATCGATGATATATTTTAAGCACGTTGATCATCTTGTGTTAATCATCACATTGGTGCATGCCTCAATTACTAAAAAAAAGGCCTTCTAAAGTTTCTTTGAAGTCATAATGTCACATGCTTCCCACACTTATAGATATTGTAATCCCCATTTTTTGGGATAACTAAGGAGATGATGTCTCGAGGCCCTCAGGTTGCAGACATGGAGTACTAAGAGACAGCTTGACCAACAATGTCCAATTGCACAAACGAAGACCCACCTCACCACCACAACTCCAGGTTGATCACGACGGTATCCACCACATCAGCTGGCCTCCATAACACATTGGGTCTTGCTCCATGAGGTACAGATTAGGTATTATGGTGAGTGCCATTTCAATATTTGAGGCATTGGAATTTGTTACATATATTACTACTTTTGATTATGTGACATTTGCTTGGACATTATGCTCTTTGCCCCATTTCACCTTGGTGGTTGACATTGAGCCCTAGTAAGTGGGTCACCCTTAGGGATAGGTATGCTAGTGGGAGGTCCTTTTGACGGGTAATTGTGCCATTCTTGACCATACTTTCCACCTTCTACACTTCATCCCCTCATCTCCTCTCCTTTTGGATTTTTCGGGTGCACTGACCCAAGCAGGGGTTGTCCCTCATTTCATGGAAGAAGGGGTTGAAGGCCTAGAGGCTTATGGCTAGCAAAAGATAAAATCCTAATTACGAACCTTCTAGATGCTTGCCCAAAGAGTTTTTGAGAGCAATGAAAAGATTCTTCTAAAAATCAAAGACTTACAAAAGCAAATTAACATTATATAAATGTCCCCACTTGTTGAGGCGTGTACACTCATGTGGTGTTCGTTTGGAGGCTTACATGGCACCATGGAAGACCTAACCTAGCCCCTACCACCCAAACATTTTACTTGAAGGAAGAAAAATGTCACTTTCTTGAGACTTGACGTCATAGAGGGGCTAGGGATTGGTGATGGTTGAGGAGACTTGGCACATTTTGGAGGCATGACACCTTGATTTAGTGGAGAAAGGTCCTAGCACCTTGGAAGATGGCTTTCAGAAGCCCAACATCCCTTCTCCAACCTCAACGACTTGCTAAAAAGTGCCAAAGCTTGCCCAAAAGGAGGGTGACATCATGTTTTAGGGTTTCTTTCATGTGCAAAAGTCTCATTTCCCCTTATGGTCACCCGAGATTCCCCCCTTCAGGTGATTCTTTCAACTCTAAAGCGACAAGAATACCTGCCTAAGGTGACAGTGGGTAGGTGTTCTCTTAGTTGTCGCCATTTGGTGGTTGGGTCAGGCTTTTCCCAAACTACAACTTGTGCGATAACATTTTAGCGCCATTGTCTGGGAGGATTTTGAATCCTCTTCTGAACCTTAATGACACTTTGGAAAGCTATACCAAGGATTTTTCCTAGATTGCATGGAGACTTCGCCTAAAGGACAATCACTTTCCACTTTTGATGAGCTCTTCTTGAAGCTCATCTGGCGACTCCACCTTCCTAAAACCCTTCTTCCCTTAATCCATTTCCCCCAGGGAGGTTCAAACCTTCTAAGGTTTACTGAAGAAGGCCTCCCCTCAAGTCTCTGGTTGTCAAAACCATTTTCAGCGATACCCTTTCCCCTGCTCCAATGGCTCTCCCTTACGAAAAAGACCTTTATAAACCCCTTAACATGGCCACTATTCTTGGATACACCAACACAATGCCAAAAGAGTCTCACAAATGGTTGCCAAAGTTTCCGGGAAGCAATGTCATCACTGTTGATTATCATCTCTACGTCGTAGGCCGAGACATGGAAAATTCAAAAGTGGAACATGATGATGTATCCATGAGGCTACTAGCCTCGTCTTTGACTGAAGATGTCCATCGATGGCTTACAGGACTACCTGAGAATCACTTAGCATTTGATGATGATTTTGAAAAGTTATTCAAGAGCAAATGGACAACAGAGAAAGACAATGGGATGCTTGTAGCCAAATTCAATTAGATAAAGAAAATGGATAACAAGACAATGAGTGAATTCGATAGATTATACAGTCAGATTCTGACATATTTACATCCTACAGCTGCAACATTTTGTCTCCTCTATGTGAATGCATTTGATGGGAAAATTCGCTTTATTCTGAAGGACAAGAAGCCCACTTCTTTGGCACAAGCCAAAGAGTACAATGCAGAGATTGAAAAAAATCTCCTTGACTCGAAGGTAGATCCTTTTCAAAATCCTTGTGTCGAGGCAGAAGCAAAGACTAAGGCTTCCAGTAGCAGTGCTCCTGATCTAATTGCCCTCTTGACTCATAAGATAGATCATATAAGTACTCAATTTTTCCAAGAACATAATTAGATCATGGGTCGTTTGACTACCATGGATAGAAATCATTCTTCCTCCAAAGATTAGTTTACCAAACAACAAAGAGATGCCACAGGTTGGAAACCGAGGCCTCAACAAGAGTCAAAGGCCCCAGATACCTTGAAACAAGTTGGGATCGTTGACACCGAACAAACACCTTGTTGTTCTCCATGCCAAGAGCCTCACAGAGAATATGAGTGTCCCCAATGAGATGAAGATTCTTCCGACAACATGAATTTCATGGATATGATCTGTAACTTCCAAGAGGAAGAAGTCACACATGAACAGTTTGACAAAGCCAAAAGGCCGGGGGAGAGAAAAGGGAGACTCCATGCCTTAAATTATTTGATAGATGATCAAAGGAAGGAACTTAGGAAGAGGGAATATTTGACATACACCAGAAGAAACAAAGCTTCAACCCCTCCATCACAGCCCACCGCTCCTCCTCCATCTATAAAAAAAGTGGTACCATCACTTCTACCTCCAGTGCATGAGTTGCTTCCTAAGCCATCTCCCACATATGAGATTCAGTTGAACATTGACGTTGCGACCATGTTTGGAAATTTGAATATTACAGTTCCTATCACAGAGATGTGAGAAATCCCTTTCGAAAGAAGGGAAGTCTTAAAGCTATTATAGGTACCGACCAAGAAGGAAGATCCTCTGATTATTTTTAACACCTTGTATCTCGATCGACAGAAGGACAACGACCCTCCTTTCTATCTTTCTTTGGGCATGAATGGCCTTCGCCTAAACAATTGTATGTTGGATTATGGGGCCTCTGTGAATGCCATGTCATTGAAGGTAATGGAACAACTTGGTTTGAAGATGACCTAACCCTATAGAAACGTATGCGAGATTGATTGAAAAGTGTCAAGGTTTGTGGGTTGTGTGAGGACGTTGAGGTCTTTTTTATTGAATTTCCACATATCAACCTCCGCATGAATATAGTAGTGATTGATGTCCCAGATGCTTAGGGAATGCTTTTGTCGAGGAGTTGCTCTAATACCCTTGGGGTTTCCCTAGCATGGATCTCACCCATGCACACATTCCCATGGGATATGGCACCTTTGAGGTATTATACAGTCGAGAGCGAGCTAACAATCATGTGGTGGATCCTAACAATCCTAACTATACAAGTGAAGACGAGTTTGATGAAGTTCCAGACACCGTTGAGTATGATCCACATGACTTGTCTTTCATGTAAGAGGACTCCATAGACACCCCCTCCCAAGGACAAATGAATACAAGAAAAACTTGCAAAGTTCCAAGGGAAAGAGCCAGGGTCTATCTAAATATGAAGAAAGAAGATAAAGAACGTGAAGAAGCCATCAAAAGGGAAATCAACGTAGAACCTCCTTCTTATCCATATATTGAGAATATACCTTACATCAATTACAGTGAAGGAAGTCTTGTTTTCATGTGGGACAAGAAAAAAAGCAAGCCCAAATATGACCAAAAGAATGGGAACTCATGGCTTAGCCCTTACATCTTCAAGAAGAAGTCTGATAAAGAAAAGTATTATTTGATAGCTTTGGATCAGAGAAAGATGCCATTACCAGTAGATCGATTTCTTCTCCGACCCTATGTTCAGATCAATTGACTTCTTTAGGGCCCAGGTAAGTAGGTAGGTCATGTTGCTTTCCTTGTATTTGCATCTTGATTGCTCATATTAGTTTAGATGCATTTCATATTTCATTTTTCTCTACTTGCACATTGATTACATGCTTAGTTTATAATTTTTTGAAAAAATGCTAATCAACTGGCCTCCGGAAGACATTGGGTCATTCTCCATGAGGTACAAGTCAGGTAATATGTTGAGCGTCATTTCAATATTTGAGGCATTGGAGTTTGTTACATCTATCACTGCTTTTGATTATGTGACATTTGCTTGGAGATTATGCTCTTTGCCATGTTTCACCTTGGTGGTTGACATTGTGCCTTAGTAAGTGGGTCACCCTTAGGGATAAGTATGCCAAGGGAGAACCTTTTGACGAGTCATCGTGCCATTCTCGACCATACTTTCCACTTTCCACACTTCATCCTTTCATCTCCTCACCGTTTGGGTTTTTCAGGTGTACTGACCCAAGAAGGGGTCGTCCCTCATTCCATGAGAAGAAGGGGATGAAGGCCCAGATGCTTGTGGCTGGCAAAATATAAAATCCTAATTATGAACCTTCTAGATGCTCATCCAAAGAGGTCTTGAGAGCAATGAAAAGCTTCTCCTAAAAATCAAAGAACTGCAAAAGCAAATTAACATTATATAAATGTCCCCACTTGTTGAGGTGTGTGCACTCATGTGGTTTCCCTTTCTTTCCTTGCATATGGAATTATGTGTACCTCTAGATTCAAGTGGCCTTGTCGTACCACCCCCAAAGCTAATTGATTCACCAGTAGGGAGTACCGAAGGAAATTAATGGTAATAAATGGGCTTGGAAAAAGGATGCATTGAAAATGAAGGTGCAACACACCCTCTACAAAGGAACCCATAAGATAGACACTACAACCCCTTGTATGTCACAAACCCCATGCCCAAAAGTCTCCCCCTCATCCATGACACCTCGTCCACATTACTTAGAGGGAGGTCCCCTTGGGAAACACCCTTAGACTTGAGGAACGATTCACCCAATAGGTCGTTCTGTCAACCCTCCCATACCTAAACTTGGTAAATTGCATTGGGTTTTTGAGCATTTATTTATTTTGATGAGGTGGTTTGGATGTACTTGCTTGAATGGATCTTTTATTGATCTCATTTACTCATCATGATGCTTTGACTTCAGATCCTTGGAGGGTGTATCCATTTGTCTTTCAGGACCCAACTGGTGGACGGTTTTGGAGGAACAAGCCTAAATTTGGCTTCCATGGGGCTTATATCACTGCAATACATTTTATTACAGCCTTGTTTCATTGCTGAAGTCTTATGCTTTTCATACTTGAGTAATACTAGCATTTATCTAGCTTATCTCTTGCATCTTTCGTTGGACTTTTAACAATTGTTTAGAAGCTTTAACAAATATCTTCCTGCTGATATATATCTATGTATATTGTTGCAATTAGGGACAACAAGCCTAACTTGCTTGTCCACCTAACATACTACGTGCATATTTGGCCTGTTCTTGTGTCTCGGGCATGTACAATCATCATTTGTAGGTATGGATACCACCAAGACTCTTTCTCAATCCTTTCCACACTTGGTATCTTGACCTATAGGGGCTACACTTCCATCATTCTACTTTCCGTCTCATTTCCCCCAGGGTCACTCGAGATTCCCCCCTTGAGGTTATTCTTTCATCTCTAAAGTGACGGGAATACCTGCCTAAGATGACAGTGGGTAGGTGTTCTCTTAGTTGTCACCATTTGGTGGTTGGGTTGGGCTTTGGCCAACCTACAACTTGTGCGATAACATTTTGGCGTCGTTGCCACGGAGGATTTTGATCTCTTCTGATACCCTAATGACACTTTGGCAAGCTATCCCAAACCCTTTCCCTAGATTGCCTAGCAACTCCACCCAAAGGACGTTCCATTTCAACTTTTGATGAGCTCTTATTGAAGCTCATATCGCAACTCAACCTTCCCATAACCCTTCTTCCCTCAAGCCTTTTCCCTCAGGGAGGTTCAAAACTTATAAGGTTTACCGAAGAAGGCCTCCCCTCAAGTCTCCCATTGTTAAAACCCTTTTCCATAGTACCCTTCCCCTTGCTACAATAGCTCGCCCTTGGGAAAAAGACCTTTATAAACCCATTAACATGACCACCATCCTTGGATACCCCAACACAATGCATAAAGAGTCTCACAAATGGTTGCCAAAGTTTCTGGGAAACAATGTCATCACTACAAATGATCATCTCTACACTGTAGGCTGAGACATGGAAAATGCAGAAGTGGAACATGAGGATGTAGCCATGATGCTACTAGCCTCGTCTTTGACTGAAGATGCCCAAAGGTGGTTCAAGGGACTACCTGACATTCACTTGACATCTGATGATAATTTTGCCAAGTTATTCAAGAGGAGATGGACAACAGAGAAAGACAATGGGATGCTTGTAGCCCAATTCAACCAGATAAAGAAAAAGGAGAACAGGACAGTGAGTGAATTGGACACCATATTCAATAGATTACACAGTTAGATTCTGACAGATCTATGTCCTACAACTGCAACAATTCTTCTCCTCTATGTGAATGCATTTGATTGGAAATTTCACTTTATTCTGAAGGACAAGAAGCCCACTTCTTTGGCACAAGCCAAAGAGTGCAGTGCAGAGATTGAAAAAAATCTCCTTGATTCGAAGGTAGATCCTTTTAAATATCCTTGTGTCGAGGCAGAAGCAAAGACTAAGGCCTCTAGTAGCAATGCTCCTGATCTAATTTCCCTTTTAACTTAGAAGATAGATCAGATGAGTACTCAATTTTCCAAGCACATAATTAGATCATGGGTTATTTGACTACCGTAGAGAGAAATCAATCTGCCTCCAAACCTTAGTTTACCAGACAACAGAGTGATGCAGCAGGTTGTAAACCAAGGCCTCAACAAGAGGCAAAGGCCCTAGATACTTTGAAACAAGTTGGGATGGTTGATAGTGAACAAACACCTTGGTGTTCTCCATGCCAAGAGCCTCACAAAGAATACGAGTGTCCCTGACGAGATGAAGATTCTTCCGACAACATGAATTTCATGGATATGATCTGTAACTTCCAAGAGGAAGAAGTCACAGAAGAACATATCGACAAAGCCATAAGACAGGGGAGAGAGAAGGGAGTCTTCGAGCCTTAAATCTGTTGATAGACGATCAGAGGAAGGAACTTAGAAAGAGGGAATATTTGACATACACCAGAAGAAACAAAGCTTCAAACCCTTCATCGCAACCTACTACTCCTCCTCCATCTACGAAAAAAGTGGTCCCATCACTTCCACCTCCAGTACATGACTTGCTTCCTAAGCTAGCTCCCACAGATGAGATTCAGTTGAACATTGACGTTGCGCCCATGTTTAGAAAGTTGAATACGACGGTTCATGTGGTAGAGATGTGAAAAATCCCTTTTCTAAGAAGGGAACTCTTAAAGCTATTATAGGTACCGACCATGAAGGAAGATCCTCCGATTATTTTTAACACAATTTATCTCGATTGACAGAAGGACAACAATCCTCCTTTCTATTGTTCATTGGGCATGAATGGCCTCTGCCTAGACAATTGCATGTTGGATTATGAGGACTCCGTGAATGTCATTTCATTGACGGTAATGGAACAACTTGGTTTGAAGATGACTCAACCCTATGGAAACATATGACATTGATTCGAAAAGGGTCAAGGTTTATGGGTTGTGTGAGGATGTTGAGGTATTTTTTATTGACTTTCCACATATCAAACTCCTCATGAATATAATAGTGATTGACGTCTCAGATACTTGGGGAATGCTTTTGTCGAGGAGTTGGTTTGCTACCCTTGTGGATTTCCTTAGCATGGACCTCACCCATGCACACATTCCCGTGGGATATGGCATTTTTGAGGTATTATATAATCGAGAGTGAGCTGACAAGAATGTGACGGATCCCAACAATCCTGACTATACAAGTGAAGATGAGTTTGATGAAGTTCTAGACACCATTGAGTATGAGACCTGCCTTTCATGCAGGAGGACTCCATAGACACCCTCCTCCCAAGGAAAAATTAATAAAAATAAAAACTTGAAAAGTTCCAAGGGAAAGAGCCAAGGTCTATCCAAATATTGAAGAAATAAGATAAAGAACACGAAGAAGCCATCAAAACGGCAGTCAACGCAGAACCTCCTCCTTCTTATCAATTACAGTGAAGGAACTCCTGCGTTCTTGCGGGGCAAGAACAAGGGCAAGCCCAAATATGACAAGAAGGATTACAACTCATGGCTTGGCCCTTACATCGTCAAGAAGAAGTCCAATAAGGAAAAGTATTATTTGACAGCTTTGGAAGGGAGAAATATGCCATTACCAGTAGAATGATCACTTCTCCAGCCCTATGTTCAGATCACTTGACTTCTTCGGGGCCCAGGCCCTAGGTAAGTAGGTAGGTCATCTTTCTTTTTGCATCTTGATTGCTCATATTTGTTTAGATGCATTTCATATTTTACTTTTCTCTACTTGCATATATATATATATATATATTATTTTTTTTATGTCTGGCGGAATCAAAAACTAGTTGGGCATGTGCTCGCGTTACATGTGGCCGTGTTATCCAACTACTACCACTATAACCTCCAGGTGTGCCCACAATGCCCCTTACGCGACACAGATTGTAAGTCGGGGGGAATTGAACTCGAAACCTCATGGAACTTCATTTTCACGGCACTTGCCAATTGAGCTACCACCCCGGGGGCCTTCTCTACTTGCATATTGATTACATGCTTAGTTTACAATTTTTTGAAAAAATGCTAAAATTTTCTTTTCTACATTAGTTTTCATTTTTTTATTTTGATATATATGGACGAAGGGTGATAGAACCACCCTATATTTTACAATGTTTTGTTTTAGTGTAGGCACAGGTGTACCAGGAGATGTTGTGGTTCTCATGCACTCTACGAGGAGCACATGTCCCCAAGTAAGAGCGAGATGTTATCCCCATTTTGCGGGATAACTAAGGAGATGATGTTTCGAGGTCCTCAGGTTGCAGACATGGAGTACCGAGAGACAACTTGACCAACAATGTCCACTTGCACAGATGGAGACCCACCTCACCACCACAACTCCAGGTTGATCATGACGGTATCCACCACATCAACTGGCCTCTGGAAGACATTGGGTCTTGCTCCATGAGGTACAAGTCATGTATTACGGTGAGTGTCATTTCAATATTTGAGGCATTGGAGTTTGTTACATCTATTACTGCTTTTGATTATGTGACATTTGCTTGGACATTATGCTCTTTGCCATGTTTCACCTTGGTGGTTTACATTGCACCCTAGTAAGTGGGTCACCCTTAGGGATAGTTATGTTACTAAGAGGTTCTTTTGACGATTCATTGTGCCATTCCTGACCATACTTTCCACTTTCCACACTTCATATCGTCATCTCCTCACCTTATGGGTTTTTCAGGTGTACTGACCTAAGAAGGGGTTGTCCCTCACTTCATGAAATGAAGGGGCTGAAGGCCCAGAGGCTTGTGGATGAAAAAAGATAAACGCCTAATTATGAACCTTTAAGATGCTCGCCCAAAGAGGTCTTGAGAGCAATGAAAAGCTTCTCCTAAAAATCAAAGACCTGCAAAAGAAAATTAACATTTTATAAATGTTGCCACTTGTTGAGGTGTGTACAATCATGTAGTGTCCCTTTCTTTCGTTGCATATGGCACTCTGTGTACATCTAGATTCAAGCGGCCTTGTCGTACTGCCCCCCAATCTAATCGATTCACCAATAGGGAGTAACCAAGGTTTTGGATTATTAATTAATTAACGACAATTAATGGGCTTGGAAAAAGGATGCATTGAAAACGAAGGTGCAACGCACCCTCTACAAAGGCACCCATAAAAGAGAGACTATGACCCCTTGTATGTCGTGAACCCCATGCTTCAAAGTCTCCCCCTCATCCAGGACACCTCATCCACATGACTTAGAAGGAGGTGCCCTTGGGAAACACCCCTAGACTTGAGGAACGATTCACCCAATAGGTCATTTTGTCAAGCCCATTTATTGTCGTACTGCCCCCCAATCTAATAGATTCACCAATAGGGAGTAGCCAAGGTTTTTGATTATTAATTAATTAACGACAATAAATGGGCTTGGAAAAAGGATGCATTGAAAATGAAGGTGCAACACACCCTCTATAAAGGCACCCATAAGAGAGAGACTACAACCCCTTGTATGTCATGAACCCCATGCTTCAAAGTCTCCCCCTCATCCATGACACCTCATCCACATGACTTAGAAGGAGGTGCCCTTGGGAAACACCCCTAGACTTGAGGAACGATTCACCCAGTAGGTCATTTTGTCAACCCTCCCATACCTAAACTTGGTAAATTGCATAGGGTCTTTGAGCATTAGTTTATTTTGATCAGGTGGTTTGGATGTACTTGCTTGAATGATTATTTTATTAATTTTATTTACTCATCATGATGCTTTGACTTCAGATCCTTGGAAGGCATATCCATTTGTCTTTGTAGGACCTAACCGGTGGACAGTTTTGGAGGAACAAGCCTAGATTGGGATTCCATGGGGCTTGAAGCCCACAACTTGGATGTCGAGGTCCCATGTGTCGGATCACATAGAGATGCCTTTGGAGGCTTACATGGCATCATGGAGGACCTAACCTAGCGCCTACCACCCAAACATTTTGCTTGAAGGAGGCATACGTCGCTTTCTTTAGGCTTGACGTCATAGAGAGGCTAGGGTTTGGTGGTGGTTAAGGACACTTGGCACGTTTTGGAGGATTGGCACCTTGATTTAGTGGAGAAAGGTCCTAGCACCTTGGAAGATGGATTTTGGAAGCCCAAAATCCCTTCTCCAACCTCAACGACTTGCTAAACGGTGCCAAAAGGAGGGTGATGTCATGTTTTAGTGTTTCTTTCATGTGCAAAAGTATGAATTAAATAATATTATTTTGTAAAGGAGCAAGATTAGGGTTGTTGACCCCTTATCTCGTGGTTTTCCCCAAATTATGTGAACAAACTATGTTTAAGACATTTTGTATAAATAGAGATCGATTGTATCTCATTTTATCATAACTCTCTGAATTGTGAGAAGATTAGTTGGTTTAAATTTGCACCCTCTTGTAGATGAATTTTGGTGTTGTCTCTTGGTGATTGGATGAAGTGAAGTTATGCGCACCCCTTGAAGGCTTATGTTCTTGGTTTGGATGGTGATTTGCTTGGGGAAACTAGGGTAAGATATCTCTCTTTCTTGGAATTGGCAAGGAAAAATCTGCATTTGTTAGTTATTTATTGCTTATTCTTGGTTATTGTTGGTTGAAACCCTATAAGGAGTAGGTTGTATACACCCTACATTAAGCTTCATCTTATTCTTTTTTTAAGTTTATAAGTTATTCTTGGACAAGAGTTGCTAGAAGAAATACGAGTGTGTATATCCTCCTAGACACCCTAGTTTGATTGGCATACCCTAGGGAGTAAGAGGGTTTATGCCCCTAGGGATTTTGTTAATCTCACTTGTGCTTTAAAGACTCCATTCACCCAATTATAAAGGCGCTAATCTGATTTTTGCATTGGAGAAGTAAAATTGTTTGCATTGGTAAACGTGTTTTGGTGAGATATCAATCTTGTTCAAGTTGGATTCTTTTGTGGATGGCTTGAGGTTGCTAACCCCTCTAGGGCATCTTAGTTATCTTAGTCTTATTGTTGTTATCATTACTTTTATTCTACAACCATTAGGGATGTAGAAACCCTAATACATTTTCATTAATAACTCACTACTCAACCGTTGAAAGTTGCTAAAAGTTTGCCACATCAATCTACTAAGGCTAGCACACTTTTAGGGTAGATTGTTGGCAAGTTTTGAGTGTTGATCTCTTGGTTGTAACAACTTAAATGCTACAGCCATATGGATGCAATTATATGTCTACAATACCTTGTATTACAACCTTGTTTCATTGCTGAAGTCTTATGCTTTTCATACTTGAGTAATACTAGCATTTATCTAGCTTATTTCTTGCATCTTTCATTGGAATTTTTGGCAATTGTTTATCAGATTTAACAACTATCTTCTTGCTGGTATATATCTTTGTATACTGTTGTAATTAGGGACAACAAGGCTAACTTTCTTGTCCACCTAACATACTACATGCATACTTCGCTTGTTCTTGTGTCTTAGGCAGGTACCATCACCCTTTACAGGTACTCATACTTATTGACAACCATTGGCTACCACCAAGACTCTTTCTCAAGCCTTTCCGTGCTTGGTATTTTTTCCTATAGGGGCTACACTTCCATCATTCCACTTTCCGTCTCATTTCCCCTTAGGGTCACCCGAGATCGCCCCCTTGAGGTCATTCTTTCATCTCTAAAATGACGAGAATACTTGCCTAAGGTGACAGTGGGTAGGCGTTCTCTTAGTTGTCGACATTTGGTGGTTGGGACAAGCTTTTCCCAACCTACAACTTGTGTGATAACAGATATGAAAACATGTATTGATTGTGGTTTTGGCTCAAATGTAAGCAGAGGGAGATGTGGTAATATTAAATGGCTAACTATTCATACTCCTCACTCGTAATATTCATATTTTGATTATTTGATTGAATATTTGCTACCTTTGTTGATCTTTAAATTGTCATGGATATTCCACTTGAACAGTTTGTCAAAACATATCTTAAACTATTATGAAATCTTAGTTTTTTGCAGTTTATTTCCTTAGATCCTAGATTAGTTAATTACTATCTTTGCTTGAATTTATGAAATAACTAGAAAGCAAAAATAAAAGAAATGAACAAAAGAGCACACCATCCACACAGAAATGAACACAAGATATATCTGGGAAACCCAATACAGGAGAAAACCCAGCTAGAAGGTGAGGCCTATGGTTTTCTCTCTTTTCTTCAATTATGGAAGGCAAGTATAAAGAAAGAGGAACTCACTATGGAGTTGCCTTTGACATTGTGGCCTATGTGGTCGCTACAAAATCTCTCCTCCTCTATTATTCTCTCAAAATACCACTCATAGATTCTCTACTCAACTATGGAACAAATACAATACAAAAGAATGAAACCCTTTTCTGCTCATAGTGGCTCGGGTTTTGACTTCCTTAACCCTCAATTAGTGATCAGGTTTGGACCTTCTAGAATCTTCTTGAAAGTCCACACGTGGCTATCCCCATATGTGTGAGTAATGGGGTTTGACGTGGCATCCACTCGTACCATGGTGGTCAACAAGGTAGGTCAACTTGCAGGATGGCATAACTTTTGCATATGAGCTCTGATTGTGATGTTTGACACACTGTTGGAAAGATATTAGAGTGTAGAACACCATCAAGGGTTTGGCCACAAGTTTTGACCAATGTAATCCTAGAAAATGTTGTTTAATGCCTCAAACTGGCTCTGGAAGGTTCAAGACCCCAATTTTCCAAACTGGGACCTACCACAAAAATGGCCCTACAAGTTGATTCCTCCAATTTTTTCCACTCAAAAAGTACCAAGATAGATGACAAATTATATGATGATTCTATACAGATCATTTGCACATGCTTTTAAATAATTGTGCATTTACTATTGGAGGATCTTGATTGAGGATCAATTTTGGTTGTGCATGATATTCCATTAACAAACAAGCCCCAAGCTCTTATGTGATACAAGATACTATAGGAAAATGGTAGATAAAAATGGAGAGACACTTTGGTCTGCCAACTATAACATGCCATCTTCTAATAACCATTGTGGGCCAATGATACTTCAGCATGAGCCAAATCTCTTTTATGACACTCAAGTAGTGCGTGGTTGTTAAAAATAGAAAGGGTTGAAGGTGAAGTACCCTTGGCATGTCACCCTATCCCATTATATTAATGACAAACTATCCCAAGTAGATGATCTAATACCTTCCACTATTGTCAAGGATATGATAGGGAAAATAGAAAACACACATAGGAACACTTCCATGTGTTTCTTTTTTGAAAAGTTGAAAGCGAAATCCATTGTTTTACATTCAAAATTAACCAATGTGTCTCTTTTTTCCAGTCAACCAAAACTTCTAGTGAGCCAAACTACAATACCAATACTACCCAAAACATCTCTACTAGAGGTTAAAAAAGTTGTTTGAGATAAGAGAAAAAGAGTCCAAGTACACACCAAGGTCACACTAAGGTTGGTTCAATTATTAAAGTATAGTGAGGACTTCTTTCTTCCTATCCAACTACAACGTAAATACTAAACCTGTTACAATCATGCTCGCTTGGCCATCTTCCCTATTTATGCTCAATCTTAGGGTCAAATTATCCTCTCGTGTTAATAATTACTTGATTGCCAAGTCTAATATAGATGCTACAAACCTTGAGTTGTTTATCCTTTCACATGTGTTTGTTTGTCTCAAACAATCAATATCACTTATACCATTTTGTGGACTTGTTTATAGTTATAAGTGCTACTAATTGTTTGGGACAAACAATCAATCCACTTATCAAGGATGAAGTTTGAAGCCTTCAAGTGGGCATAGCCATAGATAGAGTCACTACTATATTCGGGGTAAAAAAAATGATGCTTATTTCAACATTAGTTTCAACACCTACATTTTTTGTCATTTTTGGTGTCAAATTCATTGTATTTGTATTTATTTTTTTACAAACATCGCTTTATGCACATTAATCAAACATTACATTACCATGTCATAATTTATTTTTTTGAATTTACCTATATCCACATTAAAATGTAAAAAATGTCTATCTAAAATTGTAAAAAAACAATACTATAAGGATCTCATCAATATCTTTTCAAGAGTATATCATGCCCCTAAAACATAGTTCATACATGAAGGTTATGACCATGGGAAGTGACCATTCAAATTCAAATAATGATAAATATTTTAGTTATGTTTTCATTTTTTTTAACAAGAATGGCTATATTTTATATCAGCAAAATGTCACAGCCATACTATTCATTAGAATGATACATATCAAATTTTTTTTTTCAAAAAAGATAAAGACATAATAAAAATTTGCACCTTAATATCTATGACACAATATCTGAGTCAAAAATATAGTTTCCGACCACCCTTGTAGGGGTATATTCTAACAAATATACCTACTAATAAACTAACTTTAAAATACATGAAAAAGGCAAATAATTGTGTGATGCAATATAACTTCAGTTTTGTATTGACCGGTTGTTGAGCTCTAAGTTCCTTGTCCTTATCTACCACATGTTGTTTCACCATAACTCTATCTTTGTTTCCCGGTGAGCCAACAAAGGGATGCACCTTTGAAGAAGCCATGTTTTGACAATTGACTAGCTCATTGATAGTGTGCCTGAACAAGGCACATTATGCCTTCAAATTTGTAATATCCTTCTTCTAAAACTAGACCACCTTCACGAGCAATGCAATTTCTTTATCTCTTCTTACCTCTTGCTTCTAAAGTTGGTCAACAATTTCCATGATAGTTGACGTATAGTTGCATGCTGACTGGTCAACAATTTCCATGATAGTTGACGTATAGTTTCCATGCTGACTTCTTGAGTCCTAAGTATTCACTTAATCTCACTTGCCTCACATAATGGGCATCTTCTAGGGTGCAAGTGCACCATTCCTTCTTGCAATTTAATGCCCAAGATTCTAATTGACAATCTTTTGGCAATTACTTCGCCAATTTCAAGTTGTAAAGTTTCTTTGAAGCACCTCGTCACTCTCTCCCAATAACAATTGGACCCTGAAGTTCCACTCCATTTTTGAATTGATGGGATGCCCTACAAATTGCAATTTTCAATGTCGATTTCCTTGCAATAGCAATCCTTCAGGCACCATATACAATCTACTACTATCAATTCCACTCTGTTTTTGTTTGCCAGGCTCTAAAAAATGCGAAGAAGAGGATCCCAAGTGAAATGTTCCCTGATTTGCAAGTGCAAAGCTTCCCAATAAATCTCAACTCACTCTAATTCGTTGTCAATACTTTCCATTATTATGGCTTCATGCTACATGGACAACAAGTCCTACTCGTCGACATAAAGTGAACGTCTTGGGATATTGCATGTGATTTGACTTTATAGTAGTTCGGTAGGTATGGTTGATTCTCACGATTAACTCCATAATAATTCATAATAGTGGGTGGCTTAATGCCCCCAATTTTTTTAACTACCAAATTATCTTCATAATCATGCTTATGGGTTAAATCTTATGGGATTGATACCCTTGCCTTCCGCCCTTTATCTCAGAATATTCGTTGGTCTAGCCTGCTTGCTATGTTGGCTAATTCATCCACCTTCCTATTCATTGCCTTGGGCACATGAAAGAGCTCCACCCTTTCAAATTGTTCTAGCTCTTTATTTATCCTATCGAGGATTTGCAATAACATACTTTGACGCTGCTCTATGCCTTTGTGAAAATTTTTGATTATCAATTCCAAATCTTCGATGACAATTATGCTTCTATATTGCCTTTCGCCAATGATCCTTAGACCTTGGAACAATGCAAGTTCCTCAGCTTGATTATTAGAGGCTTTCCCCAATCCCTAAGCATAGGAATTTTCCTCATTTCCTTCGGGATCTGGAATAATCCATCCCGCTTCTGCCACCCTTGAATTTACATAGTTATGTTTTATTTATAATTGAAAGATTTAATACATTCACATATTAACATAATATTGAAGTAAATCTAAATCAAATGACAACTTTAAATCCACTTTGCACATTTTTTTTC
>ML805344.1:56454-80110 GCA_009831015.1 Picea engelmannii
GTTTCAAAATATTAAAAAGCAACATTGGCCAAAAAAGTAAGTAGACGAGAGCTTGATCCCTCTTGTTCTTTTAAAGAAGGTGTCTTCCCATGGACTTTGAAGAAAGATGGTATGTATATGGCGAAGGATGTTATGTTGGGTCTATGATGTCTTCTTTATATGGGTTGACTCTATGATGCTATTTTAGAATAAAAAGTATGCATTGAAATGATGTGACCATCTAAACATTCTAAGGAAATGTATGTGGATTACATGTTTTTTTTTCTACAGTGTAGGTTATATGGTATGAACTCACGTTATCATGCCAATTAATTTTGTACATCTTTATATTACAGTGCCATTGTCCTTTTCCTATGCATGGTTGTGTGAACCATGAGTTCCTTTGAGACCTGTAATGCGCCATATCAATTTTTTTTTTCATTTGTATGTTGGATTACATCAAAAGGGATTTACATGGCTAACATCCCACAATGACATTGAGGAATGACTAAGATTGTATATATGTTAGAGAAGGAATTGCCTGTGAGTTTCATGGACTTGCAGGTTCATCTTCCAATTCACGTAGTTGAGGAGGATGAATTAGGCAGGCTGGTCTCATGTCATTAGATGTTCCTTTTAAAGTTGCATATAAAAATTTGAAGGGTTTTCTTCGACAAAGGGAAAAACCTAAGGAGTTTATGGAAGAGAGGTACATAGTATGCGAGTCATTTTATTATATTTGATATTTCAAAATGGAAATCATGATATACATACACTTGTCTTCTTGACAGTTTTAGAGCCACATGTCAAAATGCATCTTCCCATCACGAAAGACCCCAAGAAGGTAAGCTATACTTAATAATTTTAGACTTCCCTAGACCATTTTTGCCCCTCTCTATACTTTTTTAACACCATAATTTCTACACATCATTGCCTTGCTAGTACATTTCAGAAACAAAGACAAACTAAACTTTTAGCTACATTGAAAAGCATATTATATAATTTCTAAATATCAATAAACATCCTTGACATATATAAGCAGGGGAACTTCATCCTTAAACTCTTATTCATATAACATTCTTTCCTACAATGTTAGAGTTTCTTTAGACAATCTATCTACTTGCTCATTGAATTCTCTATATATGTGAGTAAAGGATATATCAAAAAACTTCTTTATTATCTATGCGACCCTATCCACGACTAGAGTCAGCACCAAGTTTTCTATATGATTCCTTCCATTCGCTCGATCTATAATTAGTTTAGAACCCCCCACTTTATACTTTTCAACACCAAAATGCCATACATATCATTGTCTGGCTAGTCCATTTTAGAGACAAAGACGAACTAAAATTTCAGCTACATTGAAAAACAAATTATAATTTTTCTAAGTATTAATAAACATCATAGATACATACAGGAAGGGGACCTTTTGCCTTAAACTCTTGTTTGGCTAACATTCATTCCTACAAAGCTAGAGCTTGTTTAGACAATTTATTTGCTCGCTCATTGAATTCTCTATATATATGAGTAAAGGATATATCATAAAACTTATTTCTTACCTCGACAACCCTATCCATGATTGAAGTCAACACCAGGTTTTGTATATGATTCCTTCCATTTTCCTAATCTATAATCATTTTAGAATCCCTCGCAACCTTAAGGCTATCAATTCCTTTCTCTTAAGTAATTTTCAAAAGTAACCATAATGGAAAAAACTTTGCTCTATTGTCAATCCCTTGGTCTAGTACATACTTGAATAAAATAACATGTTTCTCTTTTCTAATTAAATGCCACCAGCTCGTCCCCAAGGTGTAGGACAGTCGGTGATGGAGTGTGTTGTTAAGGCACTTCGTGATGTTAAAGTCACCAGTTCAAAACTTGCGGGGACAAAAAGTCCAGCCATGTTAAGAGTTGGTGTGGCTCAGGCCAGGTGCGATCCCCGGGTTATTTTGAACGCTTATATGCCCCCGAGTCATGGTTTCTCAGCCACAGGCTAGTCTCGCAGGTCACATACAAACTAACAAACAAACAAAAAAATGCCACCAGCTCCAAATATACTTGGAGTTCCTTGATAGGCATCGTAAAAAAACCCAAGCCACATCTTTTTAAAATCTAGTGCCTTTAAGATTCTCTATGGTTTGACTTTAGTAGGGTTCCTTGAAAATTCATATCATTTCTTGCTAGCCATAACCCCCACACCACACGACAAGGCAATGCCTATCAACCACTATCATATCCTTGTACCATGTTTCAAAATAAGCTTTAAGGGATTCTCCTATCCATTTTGTATTAACGTGTGACAGTCTCATTGCTTAACTCTAAAACTCTATTGCATAAGGGCATTGCACAAATAGATGGTCCATTGTTTTTTCATCATTTTTGCACATAATATACCTTGCTAGACCATGCCAATTTATTTTTTTACCATTGTCCATGTTAGAATTTTATTTAATATTACCAACCATATAAAAATTCTGGATTTGAGTGGGTTATTTAACTTCCAATTTTTTTTTCCACTACCACTGATTTTCTCTTACTAATTTCTCCTCATCTTCGTTGCATATCCTACCTATGTTGTGTAAACCCCTAAACATTTATTCTTGGACCATTTCAATTCAACTTCTTCATCCTTTAGTTCAAGGGAATTATGTTTTAATCCTCGGATATATTGATTCCACTCCTCAATTAGTTCCCCTTGTAAATATAGCTAATTACACACACACATACACATATATTTTGTCAGTTGTGTCTAGCTCAAGTGGTTGTGAGGAAAATTGTTATCCTTCCCACCTAGGTTCAAATCCCCTATTGTGGAATGGTACTCTTTGTGAGACATTTTTTGAATATCATGATCATCATGAGTTTCTTGACAAATCCTCAAGCTCATGTAGAATCCAATTCACCTTGAGTACCATCCTAGGAACGAGGGGAAGTGCTTGATGGGTTCCCCTAGGATATATATTTCAAGTAAAAGTAAAATAAAAACAAAAGTCATTTAATTTCAAAATTGTCAAGTATTACATCACTAAAATAAATCTTGTTGTAACCATGGAAGAAGGATGCTTACAAATATGTACAATTGAAGAAGGAACTTATAAAACTTTAAATGAAAGTTGAAAAACAAACTTTGGAAATATATAATCTACAATGTAAGAACTACTTTCTTGCAAATGAACTCAACTTTTAAAATGGGGAAGAGTAAATTACCATACAAGAAATGAAGCTCAAGCAAAAAAGATTGAAGATATTGAGAAAACAATTTATAACATGAAAATCGAGGAGGAACCATCAATTCTACACGATATTGGAATCCAATGTGATATGGGATCCCAATAGAAGAGGCAAGATCTCCAAAGAAATTTTGATCAAATTTTGTCATATAAGGACAAAAATTTGTTCTTTTAGGAAGGCAACGTTAAACATTTATAATCGATAAAGTTAAAAAAAATGAAGAGAAAGGACATATATTTTCCAAAGGTTGACAAAGAAACATTAATTGATTGATCATAATCAACAATATTTTTAGAAGTCAAGGTACAAATTATGGATATGGAATCCCTCACACAATCAATCATGGTTAAAAAGTAAAGCGTTGCTAATAATGAAATTTTTCGCACCATTAAAATAGTCAATATACCACCTATCAACAAGGCAACACCTACAAATTTAGTGACAATTAAAAATCACTTTGTAACCATTTAGGATGTTGTATCTCAACCCAAGGGTATCAACACACTAATAAGTACTAAAACAACAATTTTGATTTCAATATATAATAAGGAAGATCAACTATTAGACCTTATTGTTGTGGTGAATTCCCCTTGTTGAAAGGTAAAATCCCCCTTGGATTGAGTTTCCTTCGATCCAAGACAGAAGGAAAACAAATGGACACTAACTTCCCCTTTAGACTACTTTATATGTTCATTAATGAAATCAAAAGAGAGAGAGAAAGATGAAAAGGTAGATGGCTTACCTTTTTCATGTAGGTTGTCCTCGCTACTCCAATTGTTGAATTTGATCTCCAAGCTTCTGATGTGCAAGTAGCCCTCCTGCAAGAGATGAGACAATCCTCTTCTGCTACTATATATCGTTAGACGAAAGTAGATTGATCTATGCTTGACATAAACAAGACAAAGGAAAACATTCACGAAATTAACAATGTAGACATTAAGAGAAATAGGCCAAGTTATATATTAAAAGTGGAAAGAAATGGAATATTTACAACCTTAGTGACAATGCTGCAACAATTCCTCCAAGCTCTCATTTTTCCAGCCCCTTCGTGCCACAAGGCTATAGGTATGATGCTATAAACTACTTCCTCACAAGATCAAAGGTTTGATATTCCCAAGTTCCGCCCTTTTCACCTTAGAATGCCCTCATTATATAGGAGTTGGAGGCTTAACCACCATGGAGAAGATCACTCACGAGATCCACTAAATTGGGATCTCCAATATTTGTAGGGAGAAAATATCTCTCAAGGATTTTAGGGAGAAACAATACAAGTCAACATGGAAAACTTTCTAAGTAAGAAGATTACAAGTCAAAATGGAAAACTTTGTCAAGTAAGAGGAATTCTAGAAACTTTTCCAAAGCATTTTTCTATGGATTTATGTAGTTACTACTATCTTCATACTTATTATATTCCCGGTTATCCAATGAGATGAGTCAATATGTTAAAGGAACACTTCATGATAAGTAATCTATGAAATTATGTTTTCTCTTTATGCTATCCCTAGTCACTGGAATGAGAAAAATCAATATATTGAATTAAAACAACATTTCTTCGAGTGATCAATGTAATTATGTTTTCTCTTACGCCTAAAAGGTTCAATGAACCCATCACCATAGTGAAGATATAAATTGAAGTAGTGTTGGAAATTTGGGAAAGTAGTTCTCCAAGATCCAACCACATACAATGAAAGTAGACTTTTAAATATCAACTCAAATGCACTTGTTGAAATCCATGTTGGAAAAGTAAGGACATGTAACAACAAATACAAAGTTCATGTCTAATTTCTTTAGATACAATTACAATCAAAGACTAATTACAATGATCTTCTCATGCTTGAATTTTGATATATAAATAGTTTTGGACATAAGCACTTATGAGTTAAGTTACAGTCCAAGCATCATGGGAATCTTTTAAATCATTTAACCATCAACATATTTTCTTTAATTTTTAACACTACGTAATATCGCCCATTTTAAGTTAACAATGGATTGTTGGGTCAATGAAAATGGGGCATTAATATTACCTTTACCAAAGTTCAAGTCTCACAAATGACAAGCTTGTGTTTATGCGTGATCACAGATGCACCAATAGTTACACCAATAGTTGGGGATAAGTTCAAGTCCTCGATGTATTTGATGGAAAATATCCCCTCACTCGCATCCTCTTGGCCGAAGTTTTTGAATTAAATATTGTTTGTTGCACCTTCTCCTGAGTAAGGAAAAGACGTGTAGCGACATCGTTATAAGGGGAATCTAGTTCCAAAAAACATAACATCATCCTTTTTGTGTTTAAGTTGATTAATGAATTGTTTTTTATGCAAACTATTGAAAAAATATCTTAATGAGAAGATTGAGAAAGTGAACATATTTATTTTAATTCATATTTTGAATGATAGAAGAAAGTAATTTTTTGTTGATGAGATCTTGGATCACTATTAATGTTGATATAATGATGAGCTCTCTACCAAGGTTCCTTTCTCACTATGATCTCCCCACTTGAATGACATTAAAATATAATGAAGTTGAATGTAAGCTCCATGTGAATTTAAAAAAATAAATATGAAGGATGAAACATCCTATAATGTTTAATTAGACCAATTTGGCCCATTGGATATTTGTTAAGTCTCTTTCATGTTGGAGGGAAACCAACTAGGTTAGGAGGTCAAATACCTTCCCCACTCTTATTGATATAGGAGGATTCGGGAATATGCTCACAAAGGTCCAAAAATATTTCAAACATCCACAAAGGTCCAGAACGGTTCATAAATCCTCAAAATTTAAATGCTTCAAATCATCCTGAAAATGCCATCAATGAGTAGAGCTCACCGACGTCAACTTTCCAACGACACAAACAGAGCTCGTATGCAAAATTTATTAGCGGTCAAAGTTCCAGTCAAACCTAGTAAAAAGTCAAAGAATATGGCAAATAAGGAGGTAACATGTGTCACCATTGTAGGGGTACCACGTCAGACCTAATTGGTAGGTAACTGGGAAAGGTACAATCCAACTACAAGCTGACAAGTGGTCCAATTACATGATGACGGGTGGCAGACAATTGGTTCAATCGCATGATGACATGTGGCATTGGAAGAGCCAATGAGAGGCCGCCACACAGTGACCCCTCATTGGCCTATATTGGTCATGGTTATATCAAAGATTGGGGAGTTGACAGGGGTCGAATCCGCGACCTCCCTATCTAAATGTCTTAACAAAGCCCATGCTACCAATACACCATACCATACTTTTTTTTTATCCATATGACAATTTAATTGTTTAAAGTTGTAATAAGTTCTATATGGGTGGTCATAGGGTTGAGGTCCTAAGACCTTGACCCTTTGCCTATGCATATACCATATAACCTCTTCGTTGAGACAAGGGGCTAGAACATATATTCTGGCGGGAGTTATGGTGTATAACCATATGTCATAACATATTTACAAAAGTTTGCATGAAGGTTTGTTTTAACTATACTATATATAGTATATGGTATATATAACCGATTGCAAAAACCAACCAAAAAAGGTTGCGGGGAATAGAACCCCCGCTATGCCACAAGTTTTAACCAACAAGCCATGGATATGGTATGTAAAACAAACCAAACAATCTATACTTAAGGCTTGCCACAAAATTTGGATTTGGTTAAAAAAGCCAACAACCTCTATTTAATGCCTACCATTAATTTCAATATTTAGTTAAGAAGGGCGCCTTATTCAATGGCGCATACCCCAAGGAAGTAGACACATATTTCTATGCAGATTTTAGTCTTGTAAAGCAATCCAAGAGTACGAAGGGTACAAAGCTACATCGTAAAGCATGTCAGGGGCACCTTGACGAAATTTCAAGTAGTTTATATCATTTTTGCATGATTTTTCATCAGGAACTCAAAGATGCACTCTATTTCTGCATTTGAGAAACATGTAAAAAGATCATTGTAAAATGCAAGAATTTGAGCATTAATAAAAGAGGACTCTATTGGAAGTGGACCTAGAGAGGTAGCCCAATTTGGGTGAACTCTGTTTTCTCCAACTTGTGTATGTGATTATATTGTTGTTCATTTCAAGTTCAATTATTTGCAAGTCATTTATCATTAAAGTGGAATTGTCTAGATAAGTATTTCACGCGTAATTGGAAAATTGTCAAGTGATCATTTTATTGTGAAGATCAAGTAGATATTTATGTATATTCTAAATTATCAACATCTAAGGATTTTTTCAGATCACTTACACACAAGTGCTCTACACCCATCGGGGTTCGAACCTGGGTTGTTTGCATGGTGATGCCCCATCCCAACTACTAAACCACAATGCAAGGGATAAGTACATCTCACATCTAACATGTAAACTGAGATAAATCCATATTATATCATACAAAATCTCAAGAAATATATTTAGAAGAGGCTCAGAAAAAAAATCTAATGAACATTCATTGACTACAAATAATCAAAAGTTGAGTGCAAAGATTCAATCTTGATTTTTTTTTTATTATTGATGTAGATCCATCTCAACTTTAGATTTATTAAGCACTAAGAAGGTTAAAAAATAATTTGAAATGCAAATCTCTTGATGATTCAAATATCCCAAGTTAAGATTGATCTACATTGGAGTGTTTGTGTAAATCAATGCTTGGTATTATTTTCTTAATTTTTCTTTTATCCATTACAACTTTCCCTAATAAAAACCTCACATGATCCCCCATTTCATTGGAATATCTGAATGGGGCCGATTCAATTTCTAGCCACAATAGTGGTCGATAACCCTAAGGGACTCAACTAGATTCAAAGTTGTGACCTATGGCCTTCACATCAACAAGAGACCTTGAGCGAATGGCGCAATTGTTTTAGCCAACCCTTTAGGCTTATATATTTTTTTAAAAGGAAAACCTCGTGGTGAAATTCAAAGATGCTTCCCCACACTCGTGAATGGAATCCCTGGTGAACCCGTAGGCATAGACTCATGTGCCTCACCTAAGGGGATTAAAACCGACATCCACTAGCACATAACTAGCTAAATGCCCAATGGCAATAGAAAAAATAAATTTTGGTAACTATGTGGGATACATCACATGTGTGTCTGTGCACACGCCCGTACACGTGCACACACACACACACACACACACATGTTCATGTGTGTGTTTTGATTTATAAGCATGAGCATTAAACATTTCATTGATACTGAGTTGTTATTTTTTGTTTAAATTTTATATTACAATGGGTCAACTTACACCACATGCCACATCAACGTTACACACAAAAATTAGACATCTCCCTCACACTAACTTATAGTGCACCTTGTTTCTCTTAATACAATTAATAAAAAGATCCTTTATTTGTTCGATGTGAAACATTAACCACATAATATCTTTGAATTTGTATCATGTCCAACTATGGTAAAATATACTCTATTTTTTTGTTTGTTGGCGTGTATGTTACTTGCGTGACTAGCCTGTGGCTAGGAAACTGTGGCTCAGGGGCATCTAAGACATCAAAATTACTTGGGGATCACACCACCACCAACCCTTGTAACTAATCACGCTTGTGGGATTTGACATAGTAAAATATATTCTTATTTTCTCATAAAATTCAAATTAAATTATATACATATGTTTATTAAAGATTAAAATTAACCTTTAAGGTATACTTTTAGTTTCTCTTCATTTAAAATTAATTTATATAATAATGTTAATTAAAACATAATATTGACTTATAAGAAATATAATATAATATGAGAAATCGATTGGGTCTAGTTTTGATGGTTAAGAAGAGGATTTTTTTTAACCAAAACATAAATTGTATTTAAAAAAGGGGAGCTATGTTGAAGAAAACATCATTACATAGTCTTAATTTTCAATAAGCTTGAGCATTTATCCAAGGTTGGCGGAGGCGACTGGATTGTAAAGTCATTCTTGCAACGAAGGTCAGGTCTTGTGCTCAAACATGAGCAAGGACGTGGTCTAGTCGCAGAACAAAGCTTAATTGGGCCAAGCCCGCTTACTTTTTAAGGTCGGCGGAGGCGGCTGGATGGTAAAGTCATTCTTGCAACGAAGGTCAAGTCTTGTGCTTAAACCCGAGCAAGGACGTGGTCTAGTCGGGAAACAAAGATTAACTGAGCCAAGCCCGCATACCTTTAAGGTCGGCGGAGGCGGCTGGATGGTAAAGTCATTCTTGCAACAAAGGTCAGGTCTTATGATCAAACCTGAGCAAGGACGTGGTCTAGTCGCGGAACAAAGCTTAATCGGGCCAAGCCCGCATACGTTCTAAGGTCGACGGAGGCAGATGGATGGTAAATTCGTTCTTGCAACGAAGGTCAGGTCTTGTGCTCAAACCTGAGCAAGGACGTGGTCTACTCACAGAACAAAGCTTAACTGGGCCAAGCCCGCATACCTTTCTCTAAATACCTTTATTAGCGAAGGACGGATCTGGAGAATCTGCAAGCTAGGGTTTGATAGTCGCGGTCTTAGCAGCGGACATAATGGTTACCAAAGGAAGCGGGAGTGGAACCCACTCATACAAGTAGGTAGTGGTCGACAAGGGGAAAGGCCCACGAGGCCTTGGTTTTAGAGAACCGGTGACAAGCACCTCGAGATCAGGACTGGAAAAGAATCAGGAGAGCAACCAGGAAAAAAGGGATCACGTGGGGGAAGAAGCCAGAGAAACCCAGAATGACGCGCAAGAACTAGCGAACCCCAGTGGGGTAGATGGGTGCAACCCGTGTAAACCTAAAACAACACTGATACCCAAGGTTATACTGGAAGACCCACAAATGCAACTCTATCGAGACCAGATGAAGACACATGTACTAATCTACAAGTTCATGGGTTTGTGGCCCACATAAAGAACGTAGTGCAACTGGATAAAATATCAATGGAAGCCAAGCGGAGAATTAGAACTCCACCTGGGCTCGAAAGGATTTTTCACAGCAGTCTTCATGAACCTGGAGGACGGGGATAAAGTCTTTGAGGGGGGGGCATACTTCCACGGCTCAGCAGGGCTGTACATGCGACCGTGGAAGGAAAACTTCTCCCCAGAGAAAGAAACCTTTAAAAATGTCCTAGTCTGGCTGAGGCTTTACTCCTTACTGCTAGACTACTGTTTGTCGTCCACCTTCGAAGCAATAGGGAAAAAACTTGGAAAATATGTTAAGACATCGAAAGCAACTCTAAAAGGGAGATATACATCCTATGCAAGGATCTGCATAGAGATGGATGTTTTGGGGGTGCTCCCATAAGCCATAAGCCTGGAATTCAGGGATGAGGAATGGATACAAAGCATCGACTACGACCAGATCTCGTTTAGATGCAAAAGATGCCATGAACATGGAAACCTGATCGAAGAATTTCCTCTCAATAAAAAACAAGAAACGAAAAACACCAAAATACAGTAGGATGAGAACGGGTTTGTGAAGTCGAACCACAGGAACAGAGCAAACAAGAAAAAAAGAAAATCCCCAAGAGGAAGCAATCTGGAAGCCAGGACTAGACCAGAAGGGCGGGACAGGGCCAACCAAAGGGAAGGAGGAGGAAAGGAAAAGACAAAAGGTAGAGAAGCTAGGGAACAAGAAACTCATGAGAACACAAATATTCCAAGCAATAAGAGGGACCAGGGAGGCAGCGCAAGTCCTATGGAAGGAGGAAATGAAGATGCCAATACCCAAATGTAGGAGGTAGACAGAGACTCGGAGATGACACCAAGCGAGGTAGGCACGAAAGACCCTGATCTCAGAGACATTGTGGAAAGGGAAGGAATAGATCTCCCGAACATATTGGAGAAATGGAAAAGGCAGGGAGTAGACAATGTGTTAGTAGAGCAACTAGATCGCATCCAATGCCTTTTCCTTCTAAGGGAGGAAGCAAAATCCAGAGGGATCAAGCGCACGCATGGCGAGATAGGACACCTGGGAATCAAAGCAGGCGAGGGACAACCTCAACATTCACCCAAGCAAACAAGGCAGAAGAAAAGCAGGAAATCAAACAGTGTATCCCTACAAGAACTAGGAGCGTTGCTGATAAATCAGAGTAAGATCAAAAATCTCTTTCCCAACTCCCCCCCACATGTTTAAATGAAGACTATAACATGGAATATAAGAGGTCTAAACAACCCACGAAAGCAAAGAATCCTTAAAAATCGACTGAGGAAGGAACAACCTGACCTCTGTTTCATCCAAGAGACAAAATGCATTGTAGACAGAATGGAAACAATCAGTAAAAAACAATGGAGTAAATACAAGAAGTTGGTTGTCGAAGCCCAACAGATGGCATGCGGTATTCTCACCTTATGGAACCCACAATTGATGAACCTACTAGCAATCGAAGCCACGAGACACACATTGTCAGTTAACATGCAAATTATAGGTAACAAGGAGGTGATTCTATGCATTAATGTGTATGGTCCCCAAATGTTGGAGGAAAAAAGGAGAATGCTCCTAGACCTTGAAAATATAAAGGCCCGATCCAGCGACCTCCACTGGATCTTGGCAGGGGACTTCAACATCATCACGACACTTGCGGAGAAAAAAGGGGGCACCAGGATACTGGATAGAGATGCAAAGGAATTTTCAGCTTTCATTGATACAGTGGAGATGGTGGACATCAGAAACAACAATGGCCAGTTCACCTGGAATAACAAACAACTAAATCACCACCAAGTAGCTACAAGGATAGATAGATTCTTGGTGTCGGAATCCATCATTCTGTAGGGACTGACTCTAGACTGCAACATCCTTNAAAATTTCAAACCTCTCTGAAGAACAAACCTTTTAGATTTGAAAATTTTTGGATCGAACATCCCACCTTCAAAGAGAACATCAACCAATGGTGGCGGGAGGAACTTCCAGATCAAGGGACAAGGATGTTCAAACTATATAAGAAACTCAAGTACATCAAACATAAACTCAATGAGTGGAACAAGGAAATCTTTGGAAACATAAACCAAGAAAAAAAAGTATCGAGGACAGAATGAAGAAACTCCAAGAACTCGGCATATACGAGGGATACATAGAGGATTAGAAAAGAGAGGAGATCCAAATGACCCAGGAATAGGAAGCAAGATGCTAGTAGGAAGAAACTCTATGGCACCAAAAGTCCAGAATCGGGTGGCTAAAGGAAGGAGAGAGGAATACCAAGTTTTTTCATAGAACAACCATTGCAAGAAGAACCCACAACAAAATCCTGAAAATTAGGGATTAGGATGGGATCAAAAGGGAATCCCATAAGGAAATTGAAAATACATTAATCAATCACTTCCAGGGGATAATCCAGGAACCCAACCAAGACAGAACTGAGGCCATACAAAGGATAACTCAACACATCCGCAAGTTGGTCACCGAGGAACACAATATCAATCTCAGCAAACCCATCGCAAAGGAGGAAATCGACCAAGTGGTTTAGAAGATGCCCAATGGAAAGGCCCCAGGTCCAGATGGATTCACAGTGGAATTCTTCAAAGCCTACTGGGAAGTGGTTAAACATGACGTTTATGGGGTGGTGGAAGACTCCAGACATTCGGCCTCCATCTTCAAAGCGTTAAATTCCAAAATGATAACTCTAATCCCAAAAGAAAATGAAGCAAGGACCCCATACCGCTACAAGCCTATAGCTTTATCCAATGTAGTTTACAAGATAATCTCCAAAGTCATAGCCAATAGACTGAAACCTCTCCCACCCACACTGATTTCACAGGAACGGGCGTGTTTCGTAGAAGGAAGACAAATCGTGGAAAACATCATCCATGCCCATGATCTTATACACACGTTGAAAAGCCAAAGGAGAGGGGGGGTGATAATCCAACATGACCTGACGAAGGCTTACGACAAAATTAGCTGGCACTATATGGCCAAGATGCTGGAAGCCTTTGGTTTCAAACATCATTGGATCAACTGGATTGTCAATCTAGTCTCAACGACAAGCTACTCGCTTCTAATCAATGGAGCCCCAGCAAAACCCTTCTGGCCTTCGAGAGACATCAGACAAGGAGACCTGCTATCCCCCTTCTTGTTCATTATGATGATGGAAGGGCTAAGCAGAAGCATAAAAAGCACAACTGCAGCAGGGGAAATAAAATGCATCAAACCTTTTGAGAATTGTCCAACCTCCACACACCAATTGTTCGTTGATGATACCCTACTCCATGGCACACCCACGGTCAACGAAGCAAAATCCTATAAAAGAATCTTAGAAGACTTTGGGGAAGCCTCGTGGGCGGAGATCAATCACTCCAAATCCATGATTTATTTCTTCAACACTAATCCTGCAATTCAAAGAAACTTGTCCAACATTTTGGGGTTTGAATGCAAAACGCTCCCAACGAAATACTTGGGAATCCCCTTGACAGACAGAGCATGCAAAATGGCAATGTGGGAAGGAGTAAGCAAGAAACTGCAGGAGAGGGTAAAAAATTGGACTTACAGAGCTCTCAACCTGGATGGGAGGCTTATCCTTAACAAAGCGGTTCTACAACCAATTCTGGCGTATATGATGTCAGTGTTTCCTGCTCCCAAAGGAATACTACAAAAGATAAGAGCCATTCAAAGAGACTTCACGTGGAGAGGTGTTGGAAATAAAAAGAAATGGGCCCTAGTGGCCTTGGAGAAGGTCTATCGACCAAAAGGCCAAGGAGGCCTAGGATTACAAGACCCACAGGTAACCAACGAAGCCTATGGGGCAAAGCTCTGGTGGAGATGGGTCCATGACAAATCAATACCATGGGAAAACCTATGGAAGGCCAAGTATGCCCCGAACATCAACGACCAGGATCGAATTTGGTTCATGGGCACAAGAAGAACTGGATCCATAAACACAGCTTCTGGGAAGTTAGAAATGGTAAAAGATCCAGATTTTGGGAGGACGAGTGGCAACAGGAACCCAGAATGGAAAATACGGACAGGGAGAAACTCCAACAGGAAATGATAGCGCAAGGCAAAACAAAAATCCATCACTATTGGAAGCAAAGAAATGGTAGCGACAGATGGAGGATCTGGGACAAACTCAATCCACAAAATAGAGACTGACTCACAACACTAACGAAAGAGGTGGAGGAGGAACTGGGGAAAAGGAAAATTGTACTCTCAAAGGAAGAGGACCAATTAAGGTGGGGCAGGAAAAATGGTGGGGAATTCAAATTAAAAGAAGCACGGTATGACATCGCGGATCAGGCTCAAGCAGACCTGACACAACAGTAGGGAAAAATTTGGTGCAACCCCCAATGGCCAAAAATCAAAATGTTCGAATGGCTAGTTCTTCACAACCGAATTCTAACCTGGGAAAACCTAAGGAAAAGGGGTTTTATAGGTCCATCTCGATGCCACCTTTGTCAAGCTAAGGAGGAAACAACCAATCACCTCCTCGATGAATGCAGTTACACAACAGAGATATGGGATTGGGCGGAAAACATCTATCGCCAGTCCAATAGGATATGAGGTAACATCAGCGCAACCATCAACAATTGGAATGAGAGTTACAACGGAAATGAAATGGTGAACCTCTGCTGGAATCTAACGTCGGGGATGATCATTTGGGAAATATGGAAAGAAAGGAACCGGTGCATCTTCATGAATGAAATCCTACCAGAAGGAAAGCTCAAGGATGCAATAATCTCACAAATATGAGAAACGGTGCAGAGCCGCAACTGCAAGAAGGAAAAAAGGCAACTCACAGACCAAGACTCTCGCATCTTGGATCTCTTTCACCTAAAAGATGGGTGCAACAACACACCGGTAGGGTGTGAACTGCAACTCCAAATAGGAGACCGCAACTGGACCCCCCCTCCGTTAGGGTTCCTCAAATTGAATTTTGACGGGGCAACACAAGGAAACCTAGGAGTGGCAGGGATGGGAGGGGTGATCAGCTGGTAACATCATCCGGTTGTACGCTGGGAGTATGGGAAACTCAACCAACAACGCAGCGGAATTTGGAGCCCTGGAGCTTGGCCTTGAAATCCTAAGTCGCGAAAGGATGACAAACACTATCGTGGAAGGTGACTCCACCTTGGTTATCAAGACGACGAAGAGGGAGACACCACCATTGAGCCCAAAACACTAAAAAAGTCGTCGCTAGCTAGAAGATCAACTACAACAGATGGAAAATAGTTGGTCATCCCAAGCCTAGCCATCGAGAGGGTCGAAGTCGCTTATGCGCACGAGTAGAGGGATAATATTGCACGTGGCTAGGGTTGAACCCTTGTCAATGCCTCCAAGAAATGTCGACCTATTGTCGTCTTCATCCGTAGAAGTTTCTCTTGTTTGGTTGAGAAGAGGAATATCTCACCAAAGTTCAAATTGTTTGTAGCATATTCGTTCTTCGTGATCCGAGGTATTAGTTATGAGGAATATCTCACACCTACCTATAAGTTTGAGGGTGGAGTATGAGATATGCAAATGTATTTTTACAATTTATGAGAAAAAGATGTAGCTTAAAAACATTTTTAACAATTAAAGATTTAAAAAACTTCACAATCAACACAAGGCACTTTGAAAAATTAAATAATACCATCTTTCCACGAATAATTTAGTTTACAGTCTTTTCATAAATTATATTGTGTGAAAATTTTCAATTGTTAAAAACAAACTTTCAGTAATATTTTTTTTTTCAAGTATGCTTACTTATTGGTGCCTTTTACAAAGTGTAATTTTTAAAAAATTAATAAGAATATTATTTTTGGTATATATATTTTATGGTGGTAAAATTACAAACAAGTTACAAAATGCCTAAATAGATAAGGTATGCAAGTGATCTTAGGAATCTCATTAATGATTTTTCTTTGCTTCCCCTTTTTACTAGGTATTTTGAATGTGGAGCTTCCCTTCAAAATCTTTCTTATCTTTTTGCTCGTATACTTGCATCCCATGTCTAATGCGAAGTGTGGAGTTTAGTTTTAGAGATTTTCTTTCCTTTTCTACATTCCCTATTTTTGCATCCCATTTGTGGAATGCAAAGTGTAGAGAGTCTTGTTGCCTTTTCCCAACATGGCCAAGTTCCCACATTCCTGCATATTTGCGTTTAATGCAGAGTACAAAGTTTATTTATTCTAGTCTATTGTATATCATATACCCCCTCATTCTGCATTTAGAATGCATAAGCTTTTCACTTCGATTCCTACCTTTCACATCATTTACAATGTTGTTGATTTCAACATCATTTCACATTGAAGTTTGCTTGTGTCACATTTCCTCTCATTCATTTTTCTTTAAGTTTTGCAGGACAAATATTGTCGTGACAAGGGGCATTCTTCCCACGATTTGGAGGATACAAGAGCTGTGAAGGAAGCATAATTGCACAGGGGTGTGGATTTATCCTCTAGCTGCGGGAGGGTAAGACTTCAATCATTAAAAGGACCAAGATGCTTAAGATCATCATTTCTCTGAATGAGAGGCATGTTGAGACTTTTATTACTTGCGTTGTTTTGTAAGGTGGCAACTTGTGAGGCCCACATGTACCACCCTTGGGGATGCCTTCTTTTTTTCATGTCACCCTATCTGGGGTAAAAATTTATGATTTGATTGTTAGAAAAGGATCCATTTCCCTCGAAGTTGTGAGGGTGCAACGTGAAGACGATTTAAGTTGGTTATGTTGAAATAGTTTAGCTGGAGGTCCTCATTGGAGATTATTTAGCTTTCATTGGCCATTCAGTCAAAGAGCTTGTTTGTTTCTCTACAAGCATGCCTTGAAGAAGAGATCTAGAGATTATTGATCAGGTGGAGAATGTTTGTCAGGGCGATACTGTATTTGTAGTGCATCAATTTTTTTTTTGGCTTTACACCTCTATGAAGCTTGCTAAGAACAATAATGACAATTAGGTAGTTCCCTTCAATAAAAAGATGAGAACAATTATGTTTTTTGGAAAGAATGAGACTCGCTCCAAGAGCTTGTAGTTCAGCAAAGTTGTTGTTTTCAATGCCTCTAAAGCTAAATTAAAGAAAAATATTTTTCCCTTTAGAGTCTCGAAATGCTCCTTCGATGCCTATTGCCCCGAGATTTCCCTTGGAAGACATATCAAAATTTAGCTTGATTTTGCATGTTAAGGGTAGGGACCTAGAGTTGGGGGAGGGGGCTCTATCCTAGAGGGTTTTGTGCTTGTGATTGAACTTGAATTTTTCTAGGCCCGTAACAGTCATAATTTCAATGCAATGGGGGTCCCAATCAAGGTCAGAGTTGGGGGAGGGGGCTCTATCCTAGAGGGTTTTGTGCTTGTGATTGAACTTGGATTTTTCTACGCCTGTAACAGTCATAATTTCAATGCAATGGGGGTCCCAATCAAGGTCATTTAAAGACAAGATCTTAGTGTAGATGCTTTCTCTTATGTTCCTTCCGAGTAGTGTCCATCGATTTAACTAAGAAATGGTTTTGTCCTTGAAGATCCTTTTGTTCCTTTCTTTCGAAATTTGCTAGGCTAGGAGAGATGACTTATATTTGCGGTTCTGAAGTAGGTGAAGCCCAAATCCCAAAGAAAGCAAGATAAGATACATTCATTTAACATGTGCCCCATTGATTCTTCATTTTCTTCACACAAGGGGGCATCTGGAGGGGCTTAGGTACCCTCATTTGAGAAGGGTTTTCCAAGTTAAGATTTTCCTCTTTGCTACTAGCCATAAGAAGGAGGCGTAAGGCCCTATTATTGAATGGCTTTAGGCACCTCCGTCACATGATCTCCTTAGTGGTAATTGACTGACACATACGGGCTTGGATGGATTGGGTTGATTTGGATGGATTTGGACGTATTGGGTCAAGGTGGACAGACAAACTAGGCGGACTTGTGATAACTTGGGACAACTTGAGCGCACTACCAAGCACACTTTTTGGATGTGGATAGTTTATGAACAAGTTACCAAAGGGAAGCAAGTTTACAGATGACACTTGGGTCCACCTTAGAATCAAGGGGCTTGCAAGTGCAAGGAAAGTATTGTATAAAAGGAGGATGCCTCAAAAGTGCCAAGGAAAGAAGTGATTGGTCATTTTTCGTGAGTGTAAAGGAGCTCTTCAATTGTGTCAAGTTCAGGGTTAGGCATAGTAGGGTAGATTGAATTGATTGAGTGAAAAGAAGAAGAAGACAAGACCAGTGGAAGGCAAGCCTGTAGTGGCTTTAGGGGTTGGATTGTGCAAGTTTGTTGGTCAATAGGAAGAAGGCTATTTGCCTTAGATTCATTATACATCTATAATAAAGTTGCAGGAAATAGGTTGTAACTCCCTCGTTGTATATTTGTGGCATTATTCATATAATAATGTTAAGGCGCATGCCTTGGGGGTCACCTACACATGTGTGTTGTGGACTCTTTATGATTGTTGGATGTTATTATCCCCTTCTTTTCTTATGTTGGATAAGTGTTAAAGTATTGTTGGGATGTTTTAATAGTCGTAGTTGGATGTGTTCCTATTGTTGAATGAACTTGGTGGAGTAGGACTTAATTGCATTTGATAGACTGTAACTTAAGGCGAAGTTATGGGTATACCTTAAGTGAAGAGGTGTAGACTGGTTGTAGCAAGCGTAAGCTAGACAAGCCCCTGCAACAAGGCAAGTAGTGCAACACAACCCCAAGTGCTGAAACAGACTTGGGAGAAACTCAAGTTTGCAATGAAAAATTTAGACAAATTGTAGACATAGGCTATTTTGGGCCAAAGTGAGCCTTTCCATATGTGTTGCCATAACATTGGGGATTCATTGTTATTCAGGGCTTCCAAAATTATGATGTAAGCTTCCTAGACCATGTAACTCCCACATCCCTAGTAGTCCCCTCCTGGAGTATCTAGATCTTCTTTCTAGCAAATGACTCTTGTTTGAAGGATTGTCCATAGTTAATATTTGGCTTGAGTGTGGATAGTCTCAAGCCAGGAATCTTTGTTGCTCCACTCTTTGTGCAAAGGATGGATGTTTGTATTGAGATCTTGCTAGAAGTGGTGAACCTTTGTCCATCCTACTTAAGAGAAGTCATGGTTCAAAATTCGATAGCATGGTTCTTTGATAAGGGAAGACATTTGTTTATGAGAGGCTTCCCAAAATTTTGCAGTTTTACCATCTATCTCCCTTAAGTTGTTCCAATGGATCAAATCTAAGTGATCATTGGTGTGGTTCCAAATGAAGGTCCATCTGGGAGGTTATTTTCACATAAAGGGTCGTGCTCATCGATTCCTTGAACATATTTGTTTCACCAGATTTTCCCCATAAGGCTTTTGGGGAAAGAAACCATCTCGAGAGAATTTTGCCTCATAAAGTAGCATCATGGTTTATTAGGTTTTTGAGTCCTAGCCCTCCTTGGATCTTTCTAATGAAAATGTATTTCCATCCCATTAGAGGTTATTCTTTTAAAACAAGGGACTTCCATAAAGGAAGCTTCTTTAAATGTTGGTTAATCACTTAAGCATTTGACTGACCTAACTAGGGTTGAGAAAGTGAAGAACATACTTGATGAGGAGTATACAACCAACAAGGGAAAGAAATCTAGATGTCCAAATAAGCAACACTTTCCTGATCTTCGTGAAAAGTAGTTCGCAATGTAGGTTCCTTCCAACATTCTCAATTAAGGGCATACCTAGGTATAGGGAGGGGAGGGTTCCAATGCCAAACCAAGAGTCATGTTAATGTGCATTTAGATGGTGAGGCAAGTGTGGAATTAAAAAATGGAGGATTTGGAATCATTAAGCTACCCTCTCAACACTTGGAGGTAAGTGTCAATGACATACTTAAAGGATTTGGCTTCAGAAATGGTGGATGTGGCTGCAAGCATTGCATCATCATCAAATTGAAGGTGAGAGACAATTTCTTTTAGGGGAGAGTAGGAACAACCTTTAAGTTTCCCAACTTCTTCATCATTTGAAACATTGTGCCCTAGGCCTTTAACCATTACAATGAGAATGAAGGTTGAGATGGGATCTCCTTGTATGGTTCCTTTGCTTGTTGAAAAGGGGTTTTAGATGGAGAGCCATTGACAATAATGCAGTAGAAATTTGATTTTATGATAATCATAATCTATTGGATCCATGCATCATGGAATCCAAAGGCTTTGAGCATTTTTTGTATGAAGGTCTAAAATAGTTTGTCAAAGGCCTTGGACATGTATAGCTCGATCATCATTCCTAGGGTGGATCCTTTCTTTATAGGGTGTTTTAACTCCTAGAAACATTGATGCCGTCAAAGATTTTTCTTCCTCCACATAGCCTCCCTATTCTTTGGAGATGATTTTGTTAAGAAGAGCCTTCAGATAGTTGGTTGGCACTTTTGAGATAACTTTGTATGCTACATTACATAAGGCAATAGGCAAAAATTATTAGGGGGGTTAGCACCATTCTAATTAGGAACGAGGACAAGAAAAATGGTGTTGAGTGATTGTAGTATGTTACCAAGGGCTATGGAGTCTTCAACCATGGCCAAAATCTCAGTCCCAGTGACATCCCAAAATTTGTGAAAGAGAATTGCTAAGAAACAATTTAGGGAAATGGCTTTTCCAAGTGTCATTTCTTTCACCAAGTGCTCAACTTTTATCACAGTGATAGGTTCTGTCAGGCAGTTGTTTTTCTTGTTAGTAATCAAATTTGGAATTTTCATTGCGATATTATTTACGGCTTCTTGCCTCTGGATGGATGGATAAAAGAAATTATATTTGAAGAAGGAATTGAGTTCTACATTTAGATCCTTCTAGCCATAGAGCTCCTTCATGTTGGGTATTTACAAGTTGATAATCTTGTTAGTGTTTTTGCAATTCAGGGTTGACTCGTGGAAGAATTTGGAGTTTTTATCTCCTTCATTCGACTAGTAGATGGGTGATTTTTTATTCAAGTGAATTTCATTCTACCTAACCTATAGGTCAAGCTAGTTGTTGAGGTCTATTTCATTTTGTCGTAAGGATTTAATGATGCCAATGGCCATGTTTTCGTCTTATGTTTTGATCATGCATGATTCCATCTTTTTATTTTTTCAAAAATGTTGCAAAAGTTTTTCATACTCAAAGATTTGAACTTGTATTTTAGAGATTTCATCTTTTGTTAGAAGACATACATGTGTGAGCCCTGATATCCCCCTTTCTTAGGGATAAATAAGGAGATGATGTCTCGAGTCCCTTAGGTTGCATACATGGAGTACCAAGAAATGTATTGACCAACAATATCCACAGACCAACAGGTAGAGCTCCACATCACACCACTCATCACCTCGCGATTGATGGCTGCACCATTCACCACACCAGCTTGGCTCACAAAGGACAACAAGTCTTTCTCCATGAGGTAACGAGTCTGGTGTTGCGGTAAGTGTCATTTTAATAAATGAAGCGTTTGAGTATGTTGCAAATGGTTCTTCCTTGATTTTGAAGACGTTTGCTTGAAAATTATGCCCTTTGTCTTATTTCACCTTGGTGGTTGACATTGTTGTCCTAGTAAGTTGTCACCCTTGGGAAGAGGGTTGCTCCTGGGGGGTCTCATTGATGATTCATCATACCGCTCCCGCACATACTTGCCACTTTTCATGTTTCTTTCCCTTCGATTCCTCGTCTTTTAGGTTTTCAGGCCACATTGACCCAAGAAGGGCTTGTACCTCATTTCATGGGAAGAAGGGGTTGAAGGCCTAGAGGCTTGTAGCTAGAAAAAAGATAAAATCCAATCATAAACCTTCCAAATAATCGCCCAAGGATCCTGAGAATAATGAAATGTTTCTCAGAATAATTGAGGGACCGGTAAAATAAATAACTAATTAAAAGTGCCAACCAAGGTAGAGCGTGTGTGGGCAATGTTTTTCATGCTTAGGTAGAAGTCCCATGCATCGTCTTCAACTTGGGGAAGCATAGTGTGACCAAGGTAGAGTTAAAGTGGGCAATGTTTTTCATGCTTAGGTAGAATTCCCATTTCAACTTCAACTTGCAAAACACTCTAACAAATTAATGCCAAAAAGGGTTTGGGGAAATCATGCATCGTGAACGTAGAGTAGCACACCCTCTACAAAGGCACCCATAAATGAGACAATATGAGCCCTTGTGTGTCAAGAAACCCCATGCTCAAAAGTATTACCCCCATCCACCTCATACTCTTCACATGACTTAGAGAGGGTCCACCTCGGAAACACTTCTTAACTTGGGGAATGATTCACCCAATAGGTCACCATGACAACCCTCCCATACCTAATTTTGGCAAGTTACATAAGGTCTTTGTGAGGGCGGATTATATATGGCTTACTTGACATGATGCTTGTGACTTGTGAGCCCTTGGAGGGCGAATTTTCTTGTCTTTGCAGGGCCTTGACAGGTGGAAGTCATTTCGTGAAGGCACAAGGTCACTTGGACCTTCACTTGGGGCATGAAGCCCATAGGTTGAATGATGCACCCTTGCTTCTTGGACACTTGGATGAGGGATGTTGCCTTTGGAGGCACTTGAGTATCCCTTGCAAGTGATTTGATAACCGTCCTAGCCCCATTGTCTTGCCTTTGAAGGCCATGCACTGCACTTATGGGGTATGGCGTCACACTTGGAAGGTTAGGGTTTTGGTGGTGGTGATGATTTGATGGTGATTGGAATTTTTGATGGAGGAAGACCCTTGCACCATGGATATTAGGCCTTGGGAGGCCCAACGACTTCCTTAACAAGCTCAACACTTTGCCCATTACACCAAAATGACACCCCTAGGAGGGATGACATCATCTTTAAGGGCTTATTTACTTTGTAAACTCAAATTATATTTTGTAAAGGGGAAAATTAGGAGGTCGACCTCCCTAATTTGTGGTTTACCCTGGAGTATGTGGACAAATTACTTTCTTAGACCTTGTATAAATAGAGATTATGACATTTCATTTTATCATATCATGACACTTGAGAATTACATATGTTTTGGCTGAAATTTTGTCCTCTCTTGGGAAAATCGCATATCTATTTCTCTCTCTTGCTATTTGGATGCTAGTACTTGTCTCTTGTGCAAGAAGTGGTGCACTATCTCTCTTGCATGATTTTCTTTACTTTGTTATGGAAGATGCTTGCTTAAAGAGGGTTTTGTCTTGCTATCTAGTGGAATTGGTAAGGAATTTTATGCATATTGCTAGTTTTTCCTCTTGTTTCATGGTTGTTAATGTTCAAAACCCTCGAAGGAGTATAAAGGCATACACCCTCCACTAAGGTCCATTTATTTGTCTTGGAAAAGCTACTTAACGAGGTTTCTAGGAGGAGTAAAAGGGCTTACACCCTCCTAGGTTTAGCTTGCTAGTTTGTTTTCCTTAGGGAGTAAAAACGCTTACACTCCTATGGAGGTAACATAACTAGCTCTTACAACAAGAGACTCCATAACCAAATTGATAAAAGCACTAGTCGAATTTGCCTTGGAATGTGTGAATTGTTGAGATATTGCATTTGTTCAAGTTGGAATCAATTTTACATGCTATATATGTTTGCTTGAGCCAGTAGGGCGTCTAGCTTGGCCAAGTGATTCTTATTGTTGTTATAAATTAAAGCTACATCCATTAGGGTTGCAATAACTCTCTCTTTAATCATTTTT
>ML805344.1:80160-101449 GCA_009831015.1 Picea engelmannii
CTACGACTGTAAGTAATGTTTTGTCCTCATTAATATAATTTGCTTGGCATGTTTCTTTCTAATTCGTGTTCAATCTCACATGAATTTGTCTCTTTAGTAGATAGACCTATTTCGGACTAATCTTGATAGAGTAGGAAGTGGTCGTACTTTGTTTATCTACAGGGCTTATCGAGGAGCGAAAGATTGGAGCTCAACTCGGAGCGTGCAGGGACAAACACCGGTAAAAGGTACTTCTTTTCTCCTTCCTCCTCACACACTAGTCCACCTAGATCTAAAAGGAAGTCAGTGACCATGATAAGCACTTTCTATCTTAGAGTTAAGAGTCTAGCTATTTGAGGAGATCTGCCTGTCTGCAGGGAGATTTTCCTTCAACAACAATGGGTGGGTACTCCCGTAGTTATCACATTCTTATGGTTTGGGTCAGGCTTTGCCTAAACTATAATTTGTGCGATAACAAGCCCATTTGAACTTCCGCATGATTTCACTGGTTCTTTATTATTCCTTTAGAGCTAGGATTAGTCAGCCACATTTTTTGAAGTGGGAAGGGGTTTCTATTGGACCTCAGAAATAACACATTCTATGATGCCATTTAGCCGTATTTCATTCACTTTACCCTGTCATTATCATTCCCTCGATCACTTATATTCCTTTATTTGTTCATTTCCACCTTATATGAGCTTCATGTGTAATACTACACTAAAGTGGTTTATTTCCCAAGTTTTGATTATTACTTAGAGTAGATATTGTGATTGGCTAGTATTTGAGGGGGGTTGCTTAGATGACATAACAGATCATTTATTTTTTGTTTTGTTAGCATTTGCTTGCTTTGGGTCTTGAGTGGGTTTGATCGAGCACCTATTTTGTTTCATGCTACTTTGAATAGTGGTGAAGCCTTTTGCATCTTTTCCCTCGCCTTTAGGGTTGTTTTGGGATTGGTGTTGGAGGTACAATCCTAAAATAAGTGACTATGCTCATGTAAATTGTGACATATGAAAGGGATGTGTTCATAGTATATGGTTTGAAACCATTCATTATCTCTGAAGGAGATTTTTATGGTAGTTGGAGGACTTGTGAGACATTAATATAAACACGAATGCAAGCATAAGAGGTGTACTTACCTAGCTTGGTATCCTTTGAAGATTTGACATATGACTTTAAGGTATTTCTTATTCTTCTTGGAGTTTCTTTGTCCCATAACTCTAGTGGCAGGGAGTAGAATCTTATCCCGACACGGGATTTTGAGAAGTCTTCCTTGTCTAGGTGAAATCTCTCCACCCAATATCACATGTACATTCCAGTAGAGTTGAAAAAGTATGGACCTGCTTCAAAAACAGTTTCTCTGTCATTTGCATAGGAGAAAACAATAGCGAGAAAACCCTTTGTGCCTTGTTTGAGGTAAGCAGATCCTTTGAGCTTTGAGTGTGTCCTGAACCACTATTTTATTGTTTCTTTCAAGGGCTACATGCCTAAGAATTTACATATAATGGTGTGGGTCCATCATGTATTGGATTGTACTTCCAATCCATCCCAAGGTGACAATGTAGCTTAGGTTGTTACTAACTCGTTTAGACATCCTCTTGCATTTTTCTTAAAGTCCAAACCTGACTATTGTCTTTGGATAGGATCCTTGGATTCTGGTATCTTAGCAAAGATGATAGGGGTCATGTTAGTTGAAGACTTAGTATAATTTGTGTGGGGGTTAACACTCGCGACAACTTTGGGAGTATCCCCCTCACTCATGGAGGACATGAAGTCTTCCCATGAAATGGGGGAACAGATGTAAAACATAGGAAACCTTGCAGTGCAGAGCTAAAACCCTAATCGTTAGAGCCCAAAAAGATAATTCATTAAAAATAAGAAAAAAGAAAAAAGTAAAGAGAAAATGAATGTATTCTTTTGAGTTTGATATGATTATTTTCTTTTGCAACTATACTTACTTGATGGTCCTTTTCTTACATGATTATTTTTTGAATTCATAAAAGTTTTGGTCTTGAGCACGAGTAAGATTTTATTTAAGTAGAAAGTCTAGATGTAATCCTTGTTTGGGAAAGTAAAGTTTAAGACCTTATGTCATGCATGTTAACCAAGGTAAGAACTTTTTGGACTTTACTTATTCTTTATTCAAAACCATAACCATACTTAAGTCGAGGACGAGGCTTTAATCTTCCTAAGCAAAACTCATAGTAGAGCTTAGGGCCAATATCTTATCTAAGCTCATATAGACCTCTCAAGGCCTTACTTAAGCACACTATTGGGACTTTATCTAGTTAAGCAAAGTCATGAAAAGGTTGGTTAATGTAATGTACCCAATACCCTTTGTGCACTTTGAGGATATGGGGTACTTTTGTTAACCACCCAAATTCATGCAAATTTACTACAAAACTCAACTCAAATGTTTTTTTATTAACTATTTACTATCAACAGGCACAACACTACAAATTTATGCAACCTAGATGTAGCCATTCCATTATTCATGAGACCAAAAATCATAAATGCAGGCTAACATAGCCAATCAAAAGAACAAATTGGTAATTAATTTGACCGCGAAACAATCATAACAATTTAGTGTTAATTCAACACAATTCACTTATACAATTAGGAACACTTATATGTCTAAATTATTCACCAACTAGTTGTAAAAGAGGGATGTTCCACCCATCCACATGCTCCTTGGTGCACTAGTTCTCTTTGCAATAGAGTCCACCCCCAAGCTGAGCCTATGAATCCACAAGGGGCACACTATTCTTATGGTTGGCTCTAATTTCTCTTCTCGCAACCCAATTCCTAGCTCACAATCATTAATTACACCTACAACAATTCCTAATACACAACCCCCTTCCCCATCAACTTGCACAACCTAAGGAATGGGATCCCCTTCCCTACTCAACAATCCCTTAGGCTATCCCACTTTCCCCCAGGGATCCAGCACAAGATGACCATAATATCTCATTATTGGGATTCCAATGAATTATCAGTTGTAGCAAAATTTCCTCATTTACAACCAATATCGTTCCATACAATCACAATTCTCTATTAATTCATAGTTGTAGCTTTCATTGTTCAAATTCAATATACACGCAATAATTCACTCTAGGGCAATTTCCCTAGTTCCCTAAACAAAGGGTAGTTCGCAAGGTGGATTTTCCAATTTGTAATAAGTTCAACTTTTTGATAATTGAATGGAGGTCCATGTTCGAACTCTCCTCTCAAACCTTCAAAATCGAATAACCATGATAATCACGATAGTTCATTTGCATGGTAAAGGTAAAACTTTTAATTGCATGGCATGAAGGGGCCACATATCACCTTCATGCACTAATCCCCACCAAGGATTAATTAAACCATAATTAACTAATAATCAAGGACATAGTTAAGTTTGACAAGAATTTAGGTTAAATCCCTTACTAAGTTCCTTTCCTTGGCCTAATTCCCCCCCTCTCATGGAGTCACAAGCCCCCTTCTTTTGTCCTTCTCTTTTATAGATAATGATGGCTACAAATTACATTTCACAAGTAATACTATTCAATGTTTGGCTACAAATTACATTGTTCGACCTATAACCATTCATTATGTACATACACGATACTAAATTGGGGTATTACATTCCCCTTCCCCTATAGTTTGCACCATCCTTGGTGCACATCATCATTATATATAATGACAACAAATTTTACATCAAAATTTTCAAAATAAACATGAATAAGCCTCCCACGTTGCATCCTCCAACTCCCACATTGTTTCATTAGGGCTATAGTGGGTCCATTGGGTTTTTACTTGCCTTGTGACTTTGCTCGTGAGTACAATGACCTTCTTATCCAATATGCACACCAGCTGTATTTGAAAGTCTCCTTCTTGTTCCACTTGATTCAAAGTCCAAACAATGTTATGGTTAGAGTCATGAACATACTTTTTCAATAACAACACATGAAACATGTTATGCACTTTTATGGTAGTAGACAATGACAACACATGTGCAACGAGTCCTATCATATCCAGTATCTCGAAAATACCACAATATATAGTTGCCAATTTAGTGAAGCTCCCCAACTTTAATAAATTTTTCTTTGGATTCACTTTCATAAACGCATGCTCCACAACTTTAAATTCCCATGGTGTTCTACCTTCATCTACATGACTCGTTTGTTTGTCCCATGTTTCCTTTAAATTCTACTTGATCTTCACCATCTTCTCTTCCATTTCTTTGAGTAACCTTGGCCCAAGTACCACTATGTCTATTGGATTGTCCTAGATAAATGGAGTACTACACTTTCCACCATGCAATGCCTCGAATGGACTCATCTTCAGTGAAGCTTGATATCTATTATTGTAGGAAAATTCTACTAAATACAGGTAATCCTCCCACTTCGATGGCTTATCCATCCCATACATTCTTAACATGTCTTCAGTCACTTGATTGGCTCTATTTGTTTGCTCATTGGTTTGTGGATGATAGGTTGTACTAAAGTTCAAATTTGTACCAAAACCCTTGATAATCCTTTCCAAAAGTTTGAGGTGAACTTTGGATCTCTGTTTGAAATGATTGCCTTAGGTATGTCGTGCAACTTGACAATCTCGTCGAAGTAAATCTTGTTAAGTTTCTTGCTATTATTAAGTTTCTTTTCAATTTACTAGACAACCATAGCATAGATAGGATCACTGAGAGAAACACAATCACAAGAGTACACAAGCATTTATCCTGGGAAACCCTCGAGGGGAAAAAAACCCAACAAAACTTCTTTGATATAGATTCAAAAAACAAGTACAGTACCAGAATAACTCTCTCTCTATGAGAGACAAACTACCATGATGCTATACCAAAAAATAATCAAAGAACCATAGCCAATCCAATGCCAAGACAATAAACCAAACACTAGATAATATCCTCTCCCAAGCAATGCGCCTCTCTCTCTTCCTTCTTCCAGCAACCGGTAACTGCAGCTTCCTTAAACACTTGCGCACTAGATAAGTGAACCGAGTGAGTGAACAAATGAGGCGTTGGCTTCCCTTATTTATACAAACTGGAAAACACTGAAAGGAGGTGTCTCTTCACTTGCAGGGCCGACTTCTCTTTCTAGGTAGTTAGAACCACTATAATTTTCCTAGGGGCCGACTTCTTAATTTGCATATTACATTTAGGATTTTACCAATCCGTAAAAGGGGATAAGAATATTCTTTGCAACTACACAATATTTCAACACTCCCTCTTAACAAGAAGGATATTCTTTATCTTTTGATAGGTCACTGGATGTCATCGTCAACTCAACAATATCATCTGGGCAATATCATCAACTAGATAATCATCATCAACTAGACAACAACATCAACTGGGTAACATCATCAACTAGGCAACATCATCAATTGGGTAACAGGAGGCATCAATATAATCCACTTGGTCATCTGGCATCACGATCACTGACTGGTTCTCCATGAATCCATATTAAAGAAGTTTGGTTCTCTTTATCTTCGCGCAAAAGATACTCTTTCTTACCTTCACACAGAAGATATCTTATCTTCACACATAAGATATCTTATCTTCACACATAAGATGTCTTATCTTCACACATAAGATATTCTATGAGTTTTGTCATTCCTTTTATGTTCTCCCTTCTCTTGTAGTGATCTATCTCACCCACCCACCGGGGAGGACTACTACCATAGATTCACTCTTAGTCATCCCACATGAACTAGAGAAGCTAAGATTCTAGCTTGGGAGAGACTAGACTCCCTTTCCATGATCCATGCAGGATCACGACACAAACCTCAAGAGCCAACTAACCATTCCACATGGTCGAGGTTTGTGTTCCAAGCTACTAAATCCTTGGCCAGAGGAGAGTATCTACCCGCTGCCCCTTGGAGAAACATCCACACTCCTCTCTACGAGGGTGGTCACACCCCTCTCTACGAGGGTATTCTAGCATGTCCCCAGAGTATCCAAAACTCAACACTTGGACAGAGGCCAACCTTGGAAAATTTCTCATTCCCCTTCTCTACGAAGGTGTCTTCCTTCTCTAAGAAGGTTTAGCTATGGGATCTGAAAAAAATCTCTTGTGGTCCAAAATCTTTCCATGGTATAATACCATGCTACCCATTTGTTGGGCACCATCCATCTACTGGATAACTTTCATCTCGATCAAAATATCTCATTACTCATCCACTGAGTAAATTGTAACATGGACCGCTACTTTCCTAACTACACCAAATCACAATCCTCCATTTCAAACTCATAGACATAGCTCCCTCTTGCACCAAACTAAGAGCTTCTCTAACTGTGTAACATCTGATAATCACCACCCTTGAAGTTCTCTTTTGTAATATCCTGGGTGCCTTCTTGAGTTCAAACATTTCTTTATTTCTGACTTCATACTGGATCAACCTACTCCCTCTGCATCTCATCAACTATATCTGAGTATCCATCTTCCTCTTCATCTTGAACATTTATGTTCTGCATCTTTAGGAACCTTCTGCTCCTATATGAATACTGGATACTGTCTGGTTCTTACTGACTGTCACCATATCATAAGTCATTCTCATGTTGTCTAACTTCTGCAAGTCAAGGCATAAGTTCTTTCTTCCGAGACCTGTAAACTTACTTACAATATGTTTTATGAGATATGTCACTTAGCCAATTAGTAAGTAACAATAAGCAGTACTCAAATAAAACTATATCATGATTTCTATGAGAGTAGTACACATCTTTTCTTAAGCAAAACTTGTTCAACCATGTACACATCTAAAACCTTAATCATGAATAAGACTTTTGAACTCTTTTTCACTCTAGCTATGAAATTACCAAATTTTCCCTTACTATCATAGTTGAACACATACCTTTGTCACTCTCATGAGTGATCGTACTTGAAATAAATATTTTATCTCTTTCTTTATCCTCTTCTTTGATACTTCCTTCATAAATCTGCACAAACACTGAAATAAAACGAGGTTAATTAACATTCTCACAAAAATCTAACTTGTAATGATAAAGTATTAAAGTAAACAAGATACTAAAAATAAACATGAATACTTATCTTTTGTTTTTGTGTGGGGAGGCTTCACACACTCCACCATTTGCTATCTTTCTTCAGATCAACTATCTTCAGCTTAAAGTACATATTTCTCAATTTCTACTAAAGCTTTCTTTGAGGGAGGAGATTCTTCTTCCTCTACCACATGTGCTTGATGCTTTCTTTTCCCTTTTCCTTGAGCACAGTCGTAGGAAAAGTGTCCCAACTTTTGACAGTTGTAGCATCTGATCTTTGAAACATCTTTCTTCTTTTTTGGAACTCTTACGGAGTTAGCTTCTTTATTGTTCTTCCTGAATGAACTTCTTATGTTCTTCTGAACTATAAGAGCTTCCTCTTCGTCAACAATTAATCTCTTATGTTGGTTTGAAAGTATAGAATCTTCGTGTGTGCAATCTGCCCATAACTTATCAAACTTGGGTAACTTGCTTCTTGCACACACTCCTTGTACAAAAGGAATTCAAAATGTTGGAAACCCATTTAGGGTTGTGGTTACAATCTCTTTGTCACTAATGACATCTCCAATAGCTGCAAGATGATCTCTAATTTAAGAGACTCTCATAAGATAGGATGAGACAGATTGTGAGTTTTCCATCTTCATATTATGAAGTCAACTTCTTAAGGCAAGATTCTGGCTAATGTCTTTGCTTTCATATAACATGTTGAGTGCTTCATACATTTGCCTTGTTGTCTGTAGTTCGGATATATGAGGGATCAAGTGATCCTTTACTCAATATGACACAATTCTCTTTGCTTTCTTTTCATTCTTCTTGTGCTTGGTATTTTTCTTTTATTCCTCTAGTTCTGGTATACCCACTGTAACATGTTCTAGGAGATCATTCTCGTCTAGAATCATCTGCAACCTATGCTTCTAAGATCTGAAGTTTCCAGATCCTTCCAGCCTGTCTTCTACCCTCATACCGGTAGCCATTCTTTCTTGTAGTAGAAACCCTAGGCCCTCCAGGCTATAGAAATAATAGAAGAATTAAATTTATTGGATCTGAAAACTGAACTCACCAAAAGATGCGCCAGACTGAGGCGAGTATGTTGGTATAGTCAGTTTCTAAAAATTCCAATTTCTCACCCTTGAAACTGGACCTGCGAAATTCTGGACTGCAGCTTCTGGTTTTCTAGTACTTTTGGTTTCCTGGTACTTCTGGTTTTTCTGGTACTTCTGGTACTGGTGAAAACCAGGCTTTCACTTTTCGAGAGTTCTATCCACTGAAAAGGTGCGCTGAAGGTGTCAATGAGTTCCTTAGACCAGGGTGCACTTTTCTAGATGATCTTTGGGATGAAATTCCTCTTAAATAAAAAACCCTAATTTTCTTGTACGACAACAATGACGTTTTTGTTTTTCCTATGAAATATGCTCTCTTCATCTTAGCTCTGATACCATGTTAAGGTTTAAGCTATTATTAGGTTTCTTTTCAATTTACTAGATAACCATAGCATGGATAGGATCACTGAGAGAAACACAATTACACGAGTACACAAGCATTTATCCCGGGAAACCCTCAAGGGGAAGAAAACCCAACAAAACTTCTTTAATATAGATTCAATAACCAAGTACAGTACCMRAATAACTCTCTCTCTACGAGAGACAAACTACCATGATGCTAGACCAGAAAATAATCAAAGAACCATAGCCAATCCAATGCCAAGACAATAAACCAAACAATAGAGAATATCCTCTCCCAAGTAATGCGCCTCTCTCTCTTCCTTCTTCCAACAACTGGTAACTGCAACTTCCTTCAATACTTGCGCACTAGATGAGTGAGCCGAGTGAGTGAACAAATGAGGCGTTGATTTCCTTTATTTATCCAAATTAGCAAGCATTGAAAGGAGGCGTCTCTTCACTGGGAGGGCCGACTTCTCTTTCTGGGTATTTAGAACCACTTTAATTTGCCTGGGGGTCGACTTCTTAATTTGCATATTACATTTAGGATTTGACCAATCCACAAAAGGGGATAAGAATATTCTTTACAGTTACACAATATTCCAACAAATCTTTGTTGTATTAGATGCCTTATGAGTTAAATTAATTGGAATAAAGTGAGCAACATTTGTTAATTTGTCCACCATTACCACTATTGAATCATGTTTCCTTGATCTCTTATGAAACCTGGTAATGAAATCAATAGCTGCCAATTCTCATTTCCGCTTTGGAATTGGTAATGGTTGTAGCAAAGCTTCTAGATGTTTGTGCTCAACCTTTGCTCTTTGACATTCCATGCACCTAGTTATATAATCAACCACATCCTTCTTCATTTCTAACCAAAAATATTGATTTCTTACTACTGCAATTGTCTTCTAATAATCAAGATGTCCAACATATGGAACATTATGCATTTCTTTTAGTACAACCTTCCTTGATTCATAACAACTAGGAACATACATTGTTTTTATGCTTAACAATGCAATTTACTTCCAACTTATAATCCTCATACTTCTTATGCACATTCTCTTTCTACAAGCTTTCCTTAATCTAAAGATAATGCTCATCAAAGGTAACAACCTAAAGAATATGTTCCTTAAATAAGATTTACACATACTAATGGATGTAGCATGCATTGCATGTACTCTCCTACTGAGTGCATCAATAATCTTGTTCTTGTTTCCTTTAATATGTTTAATATCAAAGTCATATTTGTTGAAAAATTCCAATCATATATTTACCTGACATTTAAAGTTTGTTGTTCAAATAAATATTTCAGACCACTGTGGTATGTTTTTAACTCGAACTTTCTCCCCATCAAGAAATGTCTCCACATATTTAGCACATAAACTATTGTAGTGAGTTCTAAACCATGCGTGGCATGGTTATTTTCATGCTCATTGAGATTCTTGGATTCATAATATATCACATACCCATTTTTAGTAAGTACTCAATCCAATCCTTCTTTGTAAGCATTTTTCCATACCACAAAATCTTCATTTGGGTTGGCAATCTTAAGATTGGGTGCACTAGTAAGCAATTCTTCAAGAACTGGAAGTTTTCTTCATAGTTTGGTGTCCATTCAAATTTATTTCCCTTCTTCTGTAAAGATGTAATTGGATGAGCAATCTTGGAAAATCCTTCTATGAATCTTTTGTAGTATCTAGCAAGCCATATGAATGACCTTACCTTGGCTACGTTATTATGCGTTGACCATTCCTTAATAGCTTCAATATTCTCTGGATCTACTGCTATTCCTTCCTCATAGATGATGCATCCCAAGCAATGAATATGCCTCCAATAAAAGGAACACTTGCTTAACTTCATATGTAATTGATGCTCTCTTAGTACTTGTAGTACTAACCTCAAGTGCACTTCATGGCTCCTCCTCCGAGTTCGAATAAATAAGAATGCCATCCAAGAATACAACAACAAACTTGCCTAGGTAATTTCTAAATATTCCATTCATTAAGCACATGAAAGTAGCTAGTGCATTTGTTAGTCCAAATGACACCACCACAAATTCATAGTACCCATACTTGGTTTTGAAAGTTATCTTACTCATATCTTCATCCTTTATCCTTGTATGATGGTAGCTTGATTTTAGAATTATCTTCAAAAATATCTTTGCTCCTATCAACCGATCAAATAGATCATTAATTATTGGTAAAAGATATTTATTTCTCCCAGTGACCTTGTTCAACTGTTTAACATCTTTATTCTTCACTGTCACACACCTACTACGGCAACCTAGATTTTTCGACTTTTTTCTTTGAGGGACAGAATCCCCGAATTTCTATGGGGCCTAGCGCAGACCATCTCCCTTCCCTTATCCTCCTCCAAGCAACCACCACCTGGCCTTAGCACAAGCGCCTCCCGCAACTTGCGAGTTGGAGAGTCAAGGCTCTTGACTCCTTTTTCTCCAAATGTCGATATCCGAGATGCGATACGGGTATGGCTCCCTCCTCACTAGAGCCTGCTACATATAACCGTAGGCTAGGCTAAACACTAGCACTACTCACAACTCACGACTTCGCTAGTTGGAGTGTTGAGCCCTCGTGCTTCTCCTTTGCGAATCCCTGAGACGCGAGAGGTCAACGTTACGTGGACTCTGCCAAGCCACGCGTACACGCCACTTGTCTCCTCCGTTGTACTCTACTTACGAGATGTATTGTTGTCGCTCGTCGCATGAGACCTTGGCTCTCGGCGTTTTGCGACCTTAGTGATCAAGGTGCAACTTCTTCATCCTGCGAAACCTCGAGCCACGATAAGTCAACAATGGGTTGACTCTTTCCTAGGCGACATGTGTCCACCACCTGTCACCCGCTCCCACCTTTCTCTGGGCGCTTGTTGTTATGCCACCTGTAAACCACGCGGTCCCCACCTAACGGATGTGCCACGTGTTCGCACGAGCCCTCGGCACTCGGCACTTCGCGACTTTTTCAGTTGAAAGGAAGTTCTTTCAACCTTTGAACCCCCGATACACGATACCACACAGAGGTTTTGATCCAACGGTTCTCCCATGGCTTGGATCCAATGATCACGATCACATCACGATTTCGCGAATCATGAGTTCGTGCAGTCCTACCCTCGATCACTCCAAGTCGCGAGTCAGCGAAATTCTACCCGACTGCCACTCGTCTTGTGCCGATGGACAGTTTCAAATACTTTGGGACTTTCAGGACGTTGTTGAATCCACACTCCCGCCTATGCAAAGGTTAAGATCAACGGTCAATAGAGCTCCGACAGATCCTTGGATCTACGGTCCTGGATCCCATCGCTACTTGCGAAGGCTAAAAGGGTCGAGGTGTTAATGCCTGCGCTCCTCCTCTAGATCCATCGGTCTTCACAGGTCTGGGGTATTTTCGAAAGGATTCCGACCGTTTGTCTACCAAACGATGGGGTATTCTCTTTCAGTAATCGGACTCGCTATCCTTTCTGAGCTTGAATCATGAAATTCAACCTCTCGGAGCTTCAAACTTCCACGACTTCGAGATCTTAGAGAGCTACTCTTTCTTGCATAAGGTTTCCCGACCCAGATCGCATGAACCTTTAGACGATTCTTGGGCAATTGTCCCTGATCTTAGTCGAGTCTCTGGGTAAAGGTTTGGTACGGTTCCAAGGTTTATGGGGTAATTCCCGGGGAAGAGTACTCTAGAGAAGCCTTCCTAGAATATTACGAGAATCAAGCAAACAAGACGATTCTCGATGGAGCGAAATCATGCCCCATACTTAATCATTTGTACATAAACCAACTATGGAATGTAAGTATACACATGCATCCATTATTTCCAGTCTAAAACATCAGGCAATCATTTCACACAGAAATCGTTATGGGCATATAAACATGAGCATGTATTCATGATATTCAATTCAAAATACAAGGCATAACACACTTATCAGTTCCACCAGGTGTGATGCAGCTGCTGATAGGGGTGCTCGTTTCTACCGAACAGTAGGCTCAGTGACTCCAAACGGATTTACCACTAGCCACCCCCAAGCTAGACAACGATGCTTTGAGATTCAGTCTCCTACTTCCAGCTCAACGGAAGTCAAGGACGAAGGTTACCCTCCTTCTCCTGATACAAAAAAATAATCCAGGACAAAGGTTACTCTCCTTCTCCTGATACAGAAAAATAATCCAGGACGAAGGTTACTCTCCTTCTCCTATGTTCAGAACTCCCTGTGTTTCCAGAGTTTCTCCAGTTCTCTTCCACAATCCTTGTCGCGCTCTCTCTCTCTCCAACCTTTACCACACTTCCTCTCTTGCCTTTTCTCTGCAAGATTGTGTGTGGCATAAATTTCCCTGTCCGCGGTCAGGTCTGGGAGCTTTTACGGATGGGTAGTTCACCCCCATCCCCTCATTAACTCTTGAGGAGCCTCCCCACCTACCAATTTGACATAAAATCCATTCCAGGGTCAGAGAGTTGCTTTGGTCTTTGAGCAAGCAAAAACCAGTACGGTACTGGCTCGGTGGAAGTTAATGCAACCATTCCAGGTCCCTTCCACCACCTCTCATTAGCCATCGTGGTCTCTTTTATCACATCCCCCTTCCAGCAGTCATGCAACACATATTCATAACATAATTTACATTCATCGACCTTTTATACAAAGGTCCGTCAAATCAAACATTCACATCTTTGAGTTTGCCATAGTTTTTGGCCAATATAGTTATTTTTACAGACTGGGGGAAACAGGGTGTTACAGTTCCCTCCCCCTTAAAGGAACATCGTCCTCGATGTTCTATCTATCAATATGATGTGTATGTACAGAAGTAAACAAAATCGGATATGCCTATTTCATGGCATCTTCCATTTCCCACATAGCCTCATCTGGGCCAAAAAATTTCCACTGCACCTTGACCTGTGCAATGGTTCGGTTCCTGAGTGGGGTTTCCTTTCTGTCCAGTATGCATTGAGGTTCTGGCAGGGATTCTCCCTCCGGTTCCACCTAGATCACAGACAATTCAACTATATGATTAGAATCATGTACATAGTTCTTCAATAATGAAACATGGAAAACATAATGTGCTTTTACTGTGGGAGGAAGTGCTAGCCTATAGGCTACAGGTCCCACTATATCTAGAACTTCAAAGGGTCCACAATATCGAGGTGCTAACTTGGCACAAGCTCCCATCCTTAGGGAACTCTTCCTGGGCCTAACTCTGAGATATACGTGGTCTCCCGTCTTGAATTCTCTTGGAGTTCTCTTTCGGTTGGCGTAACTTTTATGTCTGTTATGAGCGACCTTTAGATTTTGTTTTATCTGAATCACTTGTTGTTCCATTTCTTTCAACATCTCGGGTCCAATAGTAATTATGTTTATGGGATTACTCCAACTGACTGGAGTGTTGCACGACCTACCGTAGAGAACTTCGAAAGGACTCGTCTTCAGGGATTCTTGGTAGCCGGTGTTGTAGGCGAATTCCACCAATGGCAGGTAATATTCCCACTTTTTGGGTTGATGCATTACATGCATCCTTAGCATGTCTTCTAATATTTGGTTCACTCTTTCCGTCTGTCCATCGGTTTGAGGATGATAGGCTGTGCTAAACAACAATTTGGTTTCTAGACCAGCCATCAAGGATTTCCAAAAGTTGGAAGTAAATTTTGTGTCTCTGTCAGACACGATCTCTTTAGGCATACCATGTAGTCTGAATATCTCCTTCATGAATATGTTGGCAATGTCTATTGCCTTGCAAGTCGACTTGATGGGGATAAAATGAGCGGACTTGCTCAGTTTATCCACCACTACCATGATGGTGTCATTCTGTTTGGTCGAGGTTGATAATCCGGTGATGAAATCCATGGAGATGGTTTCCCATTTCCATTCCGGGATTGGTAGAGGTTGTAATAATCCTGCTGGGTGTTGGTGTTCTGCTTTAACCTGTTGGCATTCTATGCATTTGGCTAAGTACTCAGTTATGTCTTTCTTCAATCCAGGCCAATAGAATTGTTTCCTGGTGGCTGTGATCATCTTCTGGTATCCTGGATGACCAGTATATGGTCTTTTATGTACTTCATCCATTATGAACCTCTTCAAGTCATCACAATCTAGAATATACAATCTGTTTTTGTAAGTTAGCAGACCTCCATCTATCATCTGGTAGCCTTCATACTTTATCCTCATGGGTTCTTGCTCCAGGTACAAGGTCACGGTCTGGAAGAATGTGTCTGTTTCTTGTGCATTCTTAACTCTTTCCTTGACATTCGTCTCGCAGGTGCTCACCGCTGTCAGGTGAATATTTTTCATACTTCTGCTAAGGGCATCGACCACCTTATTTTCCTTTCCTTTGATATGTTTGATTTTGAAATCAAACTCACTAAGAATGGCCATCCACCTAGCTTGTCTGGCATTGAGCTTTGGCTGGTCAAACAAATATCGCAATCCATAGTGGTCTGTCATAAGTACAAATTTCCTTCCTAGGAAGTAATGCCTCCACATTTTTAAGGTGTGCACTATGGCGGCTAGTTCTAGATCATGGGTCACATAGTTGACTTTGTGCTCCTTCAATTTTCGGGATTCATAGCAGACTACACTTCCTCCTTGCATAAGGACTCCTCCGAGCCCTTCCTTACAAGCATCTGTGCACACGAGGAAGTCAGCTTCGGGATCGGTGATCTTCAACATGGGTGCGTGGGTCAGTAAATGTTTTAGGGATTGAAATCTTTCTTCACATTCTTGTGTCCACATGAATTTAGCTCCCTTCTTTTGGAGGGCAGTGATTGGACAACCAGTCTTGGAGAATCCTTTTATAAATCTCCTATAGTATCCTGCTAAGCCCATAAAGGATCTGAAATCTGAAACGTCCTTTGGGGTAGGCCATTCCATGATAGACCGGATCTTGTCAGGGTCTACTACTACTCCTTTTTCAGATATGACATGGCCCAAGTAATGTATTTGCTTATGGAAAAAGTCGTACTTACTAAATTTGGCATAGAGTTGATGTTCTCTTAGCACTTGAAGCACAAGTCTAAGATGTTCCTCATGTTCCTCTCTATTCTTGGAGTAAATTAATATATCGTCAATAAAAACCAGTACAAATTTGTCTAGGAATTTGTAGAGCACATTGTTCAACAAGCACATAAAAGTGGCAGGGGCATTGGTTAATCCAAATGGTACTACCACAAACTCATAGTGACCATATCTCGTCCTGAAGGCAGTTTTGTGGATGTCTTCACCCTTCATTCAGACTTGATGGTATCCAAATCTCAAGTCAATCTTTGAGAAGATGGACGCACCTCTCAATTGATCGAACAAGTCATCAATCCGGGGTAAGGGGTGCTTGTTCTTTATGGTTACCTTATTGAGTTGTTTACAATCTATGCACAGTCGGAGGGTACCATCTTTCTTCTTCACAAATAGAGTTGGTGCTCCCCATGGGGAAATGCTGGGCTGGATATAGCCTTTGTCCATCATTTCTTTTAGTTGTAATTTAAGCTCAACTAGCTCGGGTGTGCTCATCCTATAGGGTGTCCTAGACACGGGCACTGCTCCTGGTGCAAGTTCTATCGAGAATTCAATGTCCCTTCTCGTAGGTAAACCCGATACCTCTTCCGGAAACACATCTCTATATTCTGTTAGTGTGGGGTGGTCTTCAAGGCTTGGTTTGTCATCTTCAATTGATTCCAACACCTGTATCGCATATAGTGGACATCCCTTTCTGCAATACTTTCTCATTTGAAGGGTTGATATTCGTCTCACCGAGACAGGTTTTTGGACCCCTTGAAAAGTTATCCTTCTTCCTTCTTCACTTACACATTCTAAGGTTTTATGGTAACAGTCCAGTTTGGCTTTATATGTGGCTAGCCAGTCCATACCAATCAACAGGTCATATGATCCTAGGGGTAGTATGTTGCTTGGGTGGGGAATTCACCCATAGTGAATTGGCAAGCTGGTATGACCTCCGCTACCTTTCTTTTGGTGCCAGTGGCTAACTGGACCAACCATGGCTTGGCGTGTTTATGTGGTCGTAATTTACACTTATCAACAGCCTTAGGAGCTATATAACTCAAATTTGAACCAGGGTCAATTAGAATAGACACTAGATGGTTGGTGATCATACCTTCCATCTCCACCACTGAAGCTTGGTGGTCAACTTGTTTATTATCCAAGGCTACATAAATTTGCAGCACACTCCTGGCCACGTCATTGACGGTGGTAGCTTCTTGAACGTTGTAAATTCTCTGACTGTTCTCTTGTCGGTGCGAGCAGTCCCTTAGTAGATGTTCGTCTCCACAACCCTAACATTTCAAGGGTTCTCTCTTTGGGTTATCAATCTTTCCTGGGGTAGATTCAGAAGGTTTATTTCCGCTCTGGGAGGGGAAATTCTGCTAGTGTACACTTCGGGTTGGGAAGCTCATCCTTGAGACCTTTTTATAGTTTTTAAATCTTGGGGATTTAAACCCCTTTTTCTGGAATCCCGAACTATTCTTCTGCTTCTAGCCTTCGCGAGGTTCTATCCAATGCCTAAGTTGTTCATAACAATATCTTGCCTTTCAGATAGTGTCTTCTAGGGTCTTTGTCTCGTCAAACTCAATCCTGTTCTGATAGTCCTTAGGTAGTCCACTAATGAATCGTTGCACCTTTGCCTTTTTTGCTTTTATATAGGGTACGTACCTCAACAACTCGAGGAATCAACTGACATATTCCTTTATGGTGCGTTGCCCCAGCTTGAGTTCATAGAATTCTTTCGTCTTTTCGTCGAAATACTTTTCCGATAGATACTTCTTCCTGAAGTATTTCTCAAACCGTTCCCAGGATAGCTCCTCTTCGTGAATCCCTTTTACATTCTCAAGGTCTTCCCACCAAATGGAAGCCTTTCCATTCAAGTTGAAAGTGGCTACTCGGGCCTTCAAGTTTTCTGAGAAGTCATGGACTCTAAAATACTTCTTTAGTCCAAGCAGCCAGGCCTCCGCGTCCTCCTCCTTCTTTATTTCACCGTTGAAAGAGGGTGGTTTGGCCTTTTTGAATTATTCGAGATTATGACTTTTGGAATGCTTTCACTTCTTCCATTTTCTTCGGGAATAAGAACTAGTTCTGCTACTAGAAGATCCCTCCAAGTCACCAGTTTCCTTTCCAGAGGAATCATCCGACGCTTGTCCCTTATCTCTGGGGTGGATCTTTCTCGATGTGCTCTTCCCAGTGTGGCCACTTAAAAGACCATGTTTCTATATCTCAGGTGGACTTCGACTTTTCTTCTGTCGTCGGTCCGCGTGACTGGCGTCAGGTCCATGCTGCAATTGTCTTTGTATGTCGGATAAACTCTGCAACAAGACTGCATTAATTTCCGTTTGTTTCTCTTGCTCTTTTATCAACCTCTCGTTCTCAGCCTTGCAACTTTGTAGTTCGACCATGAGGCTCCTCACAGTCTCAGCTAGATTTGGAGGGGTCTCTACCGCTCTCCTTTCATCAGACTTTTCATCTCTATTGTGGGAGCCATCCCCCACTTCGTGGTGCGTCATCATTCTATGCGTCTGCAATTTCCTGCGATTGATCGTCTGCTTGTGTGAAACAAAAACACTTATTGTTAGTCAATATTTATATTCATTCATAACCAACGCGTAATTCATATTTTTCAAATGCATACACACAATAGGAATTTTCATTCTTAACTTCGACTTTTGTTAAAGGGGGTTAAGATAGAGGGTTACTCCTTTTAAGAGTACTTCAAATGGAGTTTCTATGCAACTCGTTCATGAGCCCAAGAAGGCCAAGTGTTGTAACCATGCTCTGATACTAATTTGTCACACACCTACTACGACAACCTAGATTTTTCATCTTTTTTCTTCGAGGGGCAGAATCCCCGAATTTCTATGGGGCCTAGCACAGACCATCTCTCTTTCCTTATCCTCCTCCAAGCGACCACAACCTGCCTTAGAGCAAGCGCCTCTCGCAACTTGCGAGTTGGAGAGTCAAGGCTCTCGACTCCTTTTTCTACAAACGCCAATACCCGAGATGCGATACGGGTATGGCTCCCTCCTCACTAGTGCCTGCTACATATAACCATAGGCTAGGCTAAACACTAGCACTACTCGCAACTCACGACTTCGCTAGTTGGAGTGTTGAGCCCTCGTGCTCCTCCTTTGTGAATCCCCAAGACGCGAGAGGTCAACATTATGTGGACTCTGCCAAGTGACGCGTACACACCACTTGTCTCCTTCGCTGTACTTTGCTTATGACCTGTATCGCTGCCGCCCATCGCACTAGACCTCGGTTCTTGGCGTTTCACGACCTTAGCGATCAAGGTGCAACTTCTTCATCCTGCAAAACCCCGAGCCATGATAAGTCAACAATGGGTTGACTCTTTCCCAGGCGACATGTGTCCACCACCTATCATCCACTCCCACCTTTCTTTGGGTGCTTGTTGTTACACCACATGTCAACCACGCGGTCCCCACCTAACATATGTGCCACGTGTTTGCACGAACCCTCGGTGCTCAGCACTTCGCGACTTCTGTAGTCGAAAGGAAGTTCTTTCAACCTTTGAACCCCCGATACGCGATACCACGCAGAGGTTCTGATCCAACGGTTCTCCCGTGGCTTGGATCCAACGACCACGATCACGTCGCGATTTTGCGAATCGTGAGTTTGTGCATTCCTACCCTTGATCACTCCAAGTCGCGAGTCAGCGAAATGCTACCGAACTGCCACGCGTCCTGTGCCGGTGGACGATTCCGAATACTTCGGGACTTTCAGGACGTTATTGAATCCACGCTCCCGCCTGTGCAAAGGTTAAGATCGACGGTCAATAGAGCTCCGACAGATCCTTGGATATACGGTCCTGGATCCCATCGCTACTTGTGAAGGCTAAAAGGGTCAAGGTGTTAACGCTTGTGCTCCTCCTCTAGATCCATCGATCTTGATAGGTCTGGGGTATTTCCGAAAGGATTCCGACCGTTCGTCTACCAAACGATGGGGTATTCTCTTTAAATAATCGGACTCGCTATCCTTTCTGAGCTTGAATCACGAAATTCAACCTCTCGGAGCTTCAAACTCCCACAGCTCCAAGATCTTAGAGAGCTACTCTTTCTTGCATAAGGTTTCTCGACCTGGATCGCATGAACCTTCAGACGATGCTTGGGCAATTGTCCCTGATCTTAGTCGAGTCTCTGGGAGGTTCAATACGGTTCCAAGGTTTATGGGGTAATTCCGGGGGAAGAGTACTCTCGAGAAGCCTTCCTAGAATATTACGAGAATCAAGCAAACAAAACAATTCTCGGTGGAGCAAAATCATGCCCCAGACTCAATCATTTGTACAAAAACCAACTATGGCATGTAAGTATACACATGCATCCATTATTTCCAGTCTAAAACATCAGGCAATCATTTCACACAGAAATCATTATGGGCATATAAACATGAGCATGTATTCATGATATTCAATTCAAAATACAAGGCATAAAACACTTATCAGTTCCACCAGGCGTGATGCAACTGCTGAGAGGGGTGCTCGTTTCCACTCAACCGTAGGCTCAGTGACTCCAAACGGATTTACCACTAGCCACTCCCGAGCTAGACCACGATGCTTTGAGATTCAGTCTCCTACTTCCAGCTCAACGGAAGTCAAGGACGAAGGTTACTCTCCTTCTCCTGATACAGAAAAATAATCCAGGATGAAGGTTACTCTCCTTCTCCTATGTTAAGAACTCCCTGTGTTTCCAAAGTTTCTCTAGTTCTCTTCCGCGATCCTTGTCGCGCGCGCTCTCTCTCCACCCTTTACCACACTTCCTCTCTTTCCTTTTCTCTGCAAGATTGTGTGTGGCATGAATTTCCTCATCTGTGGTCAGGTCTGGGAGCTTTTACGGATGGGCAGTTCACCCCCATCCCCTCATTAACTCTTGAGGAGCCTCCCCACATACCAATCTGATGGAAAATCCATTCCAGGGTCAGAGAGTTGCTTTGGTCTTTGAGCAAGGAAAAACCAGTATGGTACTGGCTCAATGGAAGTTAACGCAACCATTCCAGGTCCTTTCCACCACCTCTCATTAGCCATTGTGGTCTCTTTTAGCACATCCCCCTTCGAACAGTCATGCAACACATATTCATAACATAATTTACATTCATCGACCTTTTATACAAAGGTCCATCAAAACAAACATTCACATCTTTGAGTTTGCCATAGTTCTTGGCCAATATAGTTATTTTTACAGACTGGGGGAAACAGGGTGTTACAATCACAGAGAGTACTAGTGCTCCCAAGGAGAGACACATGGGTGTATATACCCCTTTTTTAACAATTCTGCTAATTGCATTTGCAACTCCTCCAATTCAAGTGTACTCATTCTATATGGAGTCTTAGATATTAGAGCAACTCCAAGCAACAAATTAATAGGGAAACTAATATCTTTTTTTGATGGTAAATTTGGTATCTCCCCACTTACATTTGCATACTCCTACATCTCTGGAAAGTCCTTAAGATTTGGGTTTATACACTTTGTTGGTTTTCCACATGAGCGACATACAACTGACACCCATTCTTGAAGGATATCCTCGATTATAAGGAGGAAATCTCCCTTATAGAAATGGGTCAAGGAATGCCTTTCACCGTCCTCTGCTTTCTTTCTTCATCGAGACAAGTAAAAGTCTTACTATGTCAATCTATGACAATGTGATGCAAATCTAACTAGTCCATTCCAATAAGAACATCATATGAACCAAATCGTATTATGTTCAGGTTTGCAATAGTGCCGACACCATCCATATCTAATGGCCAACCTTTGACAATTTCATCAATTTTCCTTTTAGTTATAGTTGTCAATGGAACCAACTGTGATTTTTCATGCTCACTCCTTTTCAAATGGAATATTTCAACCAAATCAGGGGCAACACAACTATG
>ML805344.1:156397-186986 GCA_009831015.1 Picea engelmannii
TGCTTTCTTTATTTGCTGTAGCATCTGCATAAAATAGAGATAGGTGTAGCCTGGTCATGTGGATGCTTCCCTCAAACACAATCTCTGCATTTAAATTATTTGCTAGCTTTGATACAAACTGGCTGCCACACCCTTGACATCAATGACAATATGCCCAACATCTTTCATCTTAGGGATTTTGGCATTATGATAAATTATAGTTTCATCCTCTTGTTATGGGCTTTTTGTGAACAAGTGTTGTAGACACATCTCTTCTCAAAGATAGCTACTACCATTCTAGCCATTGTATATGTACAATGTTTTTCATGATTCACGTAATAGAATTTGGTTTTAATTGTATCTCTATGTTAATGTTATCTTTCATTTCTTTCTCAACATAATTTGGATCATTCCTGGGATTCCAGATTTGTAAAAGTGCCGTGACTAGAATATCATAACTTTTAACTAAGATCTCAGAATCAATTGTTGACTTTTCCAGGTGAAAGGTACAGATCTTGCTGATTGTTTTGAATCTTGATGTATTATACTTCATATTTTGGTGCAATTTTCACAATTTACATCCTTCTTGTTATCACATGATTTGTACTTGTGCAAAGCCCTCCACAAGATCCCAATCTTGTGTAACAATTGGAAGTTTTCTACCATTGTCACCTTAGTAGATACTTCCCTTGTTTTAGTGATGGAAGAAAGTCCAACACAAGGGAGGCTTCCCCGGTGACCTCAAGGGATCAAATAGCAAGATTAGTTGAGCCTACAACCCCCTATGTTGGTCACCTAAGTGTTAGGTGGTCTAGGTTTAGGAGAGGTAAGAAAGGTAGCAAGGTAATTGGTTCACTTGTACGAGACAATAAGCAATTTGAAGCATAATATAGACAATTACCAAGTCATAGAAGTCATTGATATCCTCTCAGACACTAGATAATCAATAAATTCAATGGCTGTTGCAAAATCACAACAGTAAAGTAATATATAACAGCAATGAATGTCTTGCAACAGCAACAAGAAAAAGTACTTGGGAGTATGGCAATTGAGCATAAAATTTAAGCCTTCAACATGTACAATAATATCCAATTGCTAAACTATGATTCCAGGTAACTTTATCCACTATTTCAAGTATGTATGCAGCAATTAAAATAAACCTTAGTGGCTGTAACAAGCTTTTGTAACAGCAGCAATAAATATCATTAGTTTAATAAAATTAGAGTTAGTAGGGTTAGTTAAATCACTTTGAGAGAGAGAATGCTAATTCTAAAGGTACCTTTCACCACAAGGAGGGTTTTAGACTAGTGCTGTTGTCTTTTCTAGGGCAAATGGACTCAAGCATGAAACATTTGAAGAGACTTAGATAATTTAGAAGAATGAGGTTTAAACCCTAAGGTGCAAAGCCTCTTGGGCCTTAGGACTAAACCTTCAAGTGATCCCTAGGGTGCAAAGCCTCTTGGGCCCTAGGTGCCGTTTTCTCTCTTCTAGATGACCTAGGTCAAGGATCAAGTGACTAAGATCAAAACCTTAAGGTGCAAAGCCTCTTGGGCCTTAAGCCTTTGAAGTCTCTTAATGCCTTCACCAATCTTGGACAAACAAAAGTATTAAAGGAGAGAAAGACTTATGTCTCCTTACTAGGGTTTTACTAGGACAAAGTAACATGCAACATGATAGCAATTAACAATTATACCATGAGCAAACACATAAACTTAAAGCAAATTACTCACTTATCCAAGTTGCTATGCCAAGAGAAACCCTAGTTGCAACAAGATATCATCCAAGAAAGTAAAGCATCCACAAAAAGATCCTCCTCCAAGAGTAGCGCAATAGATCCAAGAGACAAGAGATAAAGATAGCGAACTTTTCTAGAGTAGCTCTCCCACAAATGTGAGAGATGTGATGATCAAAATGAAAATGGAGCGGTAGCCTTATTTATAAGGAAACCTTATCGCTCAAATAGTCCAAAAGGTCAAAAGTCATGTCTACAAGTGGAGACAACCCCTCAAGTTAGCCTCTACAAATGTCAAAATCATAAAAATAATACATAAATGGTCACACGTGTGGTGACGTCATGCCTCCAATGGGCTAGGAGGGCCTCTCCAAGGCCATGCGTCATCGTCTGAGGTGCAAGTGTGGTGGAAGAATGCTATGCCACATCTCAACTTCCATAGTTTTTAAAACCGGTTTGAGTCAATATCAACTCGACAAACCGACCGAGTAGATAGTAGGCCGAATCAAACTGGCCATCGAATCTATTCGGTGAAGTGTAAACCTATGTTCTATGAAGTATGAGCATGATCTTCCATGTATTAATTTTTTGGTAGACTGGATAATAGTGACAAGTTTCAAACAACAACAAAAGAGGCAATTGATGAATTTTTACAGTTTTCTCCTTGAGGTTGTGTATGATAGCTTATGGCAGCAAAGCTATAGGATGTTGTCCAACAGAGAAAGTGATTACAAATGTATGCAGTAGCCTTCAATCGATGGACAACCATCGCAAGGAATCATGAGAAGGCTGTCTTGGGTGTTGTGCAAATAAGAAAACAACGGCCAGGAGGATGAAAGCTACAGGATGTTACCATAACATGAAGACAAATTCAACATTGAGGAATCAAATCTATGCCATGCTGAGTTTTAATTACAGTTGTCCTAATGAACACAATGCAAGGAAGGTGCACTATTTCTTCATCGAGAGGATGGGTTATTGGAATTGTTTAGAAAGCACATCAGTAATATTTTCCATTTAGAGCCTCACTGATTATGTATTTTGTTGCTGATACATATTGCACACGGTGCCATTTTTATATATACTCCCTTACATGGTATATAGATGAGCAAACTTTGCATATTTTGTCTCTAATGGTTTGGAATCATGGTTTGAAAGCTTTAAAATAAATTTTTTCGTTCAAATTTAATTATTTAATGTATTTTTTATTGAAACGAGTCGTTGAAATTGGACTAGTCCGAGTCGATCCGGTTCCCAGTCAATGTCTGGGTTGATAGGTGACTGATTCGATGTCCGGTTCTCATTTTAAAAACTATGATCTCAAGTCATCACTGACAACCAAGTGGCAACAAACCCCATCATCTTTGTCAAACCCTAGCATGACGTCATCATCTAAATGCTTAGTGTCCAAGTTGTAAGGGGTGGCGTCCAAAGAGGAGAAGGTTGTATATCGTCTCTGTGTGTCCTCCAATCATCTCCCTGTGCAACGTCCTCCATCCAATGCAAGATAGTCTCTAGGGTGTAGAGCCCAGGGTGTGGGCTTCCTGCCCATCTCTGTGCCACTATGACCATATCTATCAAAATCAATCCCATCTATCCATCGTCCAAGGTCCAGAAGATGTGTGAGCTAATGTCTGTATGTGTCAAGTCACTTGGTGACTCAATGCTCTGCATCACATGTGCCATATCCTGCAACAGAGGCACAACGTCTTGCGTGAAAGCCTGGGGCGTCCTTCAAGAACCATGCCAGGGGTATCCAGATCAAAACAAAATATGAAATCAAGTAAGGCCAATGTTCATAAGATATACCAGTCCTTGAATCATGCAAAGTAAGCTGTTACTTAAGATACAAGCCACATGAATAATTCACATCAAGTATCCCCTTCAAATTTCACACTAGCTCAGGACTTTATGTAGGTTGGCAAGTTTGAATATGGGAGGACCTTCATCTGACCCTATTAGGTGAAAGAAAATACCCAGGTAGAGGGATATATCTCGGGGGAAGCAGTGAAAGAAAATAACCCTTCAAGAGTAAGTGTGATAGTGGTACGTGTTGGGCTTGCTTCATGGCTTATGGTGTCGTTGAGTCCATTTCTATGAGCACCTTTGTGGAGGGTGCGCTTGCTCGAGTTACCACTTTCTAAACGCTACGTTTTTTCGAACCCCTTAATCTACCTTTTTATTTGTCCTCTTATTATATTTGCAAGTCCCCTTTATAAGGTTTCAAGCTATAGCATCACTGCTTTGGGACTGGGGAAAACGTGGAAAGGGTAGAGCTCAAGTTTGGACTGGCTTTTGAGTCTCCTTGCCTATTTTTCCTTTCTTTCTTTATTCTTCTTTTTCTTAGCAACTGCAATCAACCTCTAGGCCTTCAACCCCTCTTCTCATGAGAGAATGGACCATGACCCATTACTGAAGTTTAATACACTGTGATAGGCTCCAAGATGGAAAGTGTTAAGTATGGTGGGGAAACAAAACGTTACCCTTGTGAGGCCCCCCTAGTAGTACCCTTTTTCCTTGGGCAATGACAACACAAGATTAGGGTATAGATGCTGGCCACCAAGGTGAAACAAGGAAACAAACATAACTCGTTGAGCTAGTGATTTATTATCCAACTTCAACCAGTGATCCTCATCCACACGCCCAATATATTAAGCACAACACTTTGCGTGAAAGGACTAACATACCTCATAGTGACGTTGGCTTACCATCTCCCATACATTGAGTATATTAAGCACAACACTTTGTGTGAAAGAAGGACTAACATACCTCATGGTGACACTGGCTTACCATCTCCCATACACTGAGTTGACTGTATGTGATGGGCTTGGCTGATTTGAAGTATAAGAGGCAATCCAGGGGGGTTGCTGGGGTGTTATCTCTGGACATGCTGATCATCATCATGGTCGGGATCACTGTCCTCATTGCGGGCCATGAGACATGATCTCCTCTAGTTATCCCTAGGCAGGGGGGGGTAACACTTCTCAAGTTGTGGTATTGAACTTTGTCCTAAAATGCATGCAAGATAACAAGTGAACGTAATATTTATACCTAACTCCTCGAGGGTTGGAAGGGCTGAATGAAACGTTGTTTTTCTTTGAAAGTGCAAGAAGAAGCATGAAGTCTTGCCATTGAATTGATGGAGTTACTTAGATTTTGAGGAGATGGCAATGATATTGATCCTAGGGAATGGATGCATGTTTTAAAGGAAAAAGATGTTTCAAAGTGTTTGATAGATGAATATTTTAGTGGTAAAGCTTGGACATGGTTGAGTAATCATGATACCTTTGAAAAATTAAATTTCATTTGATAAGAATTTGAAAATGTATTTTTAGATAAACAATCATAAAAGCAAGCAATGAAGAATTTCTTGAAGAAAAAGAAGGGGATAGTGAAATGAAATTCACTTTTCAGGAGCATATGGAAACACCAAGGTTTTGTGGAGATGAAGATGGAATTGTGTAATGTCCCCATTTTTGGATTCCCTTATGTTATAGTTTGGGATGCCTGCCAGAGTAGCCAATTGGGAGTGATAGTGAGCTCAGACAATTTTGATGAGTTGTAAGGGGCCCAACTCACATTATTCATCATATTTCATCATCAGGATCCATTCCGCACAGTTTGTCCTTGGTTTTGTTGCATTCCGATGATTTCCGTAATTTTGGGTTATTAGTGAGCATATTTTAATTTATTACACTAAAGGTGCTATTTGGAGCTTGTTTCTTGGAGAAACACCTTAGTGTAATAGCTCGTTGGAATTGGGACGAAAATATCTACAGGATAGAATGATTAAAAGTGGCTTTCAGTGACAGGGGAAGTTATAAGGGTGAATTAATCACTTTTTGGAGTAAAAATGGGTATTAAATTAATAAAGTGAATTATGAAGAAATATTAAAAGATGAATTAAAAGTCACTTGATTGGAAAAAGGTGAAAGGAGAGGTATAAAAGAGAGATAGGGGCTTCTATTCTCTCATTATGTTGATTGATATTTTGATGTCTGACTTCTTAGCTAGAAAGCCCATGGCACTTGGGGGTTTTGAGGGTTTTCACTGAATAAACCTTAGAGATCAGCAAGGAGGTGAAACATTCCTCTGTTCCTGATCCAAGCTTGGCCAAGGAGGTGAAAGATTCCTCCCTCACCATTCTATTCAGTTTAGATCCATTTCAGTCATTCATTTGTGAAGCAGGGCAAATTGTGAGAAGGGTTCTCTTCAAGAGGGGCACACCAGAGATCTTGGAGAAGTTCGATTTAGCATCCAGAAGAGATATATAACTCAGATCTTCACTTGCATGTCTATTCCACCTCTCGATCTATTAAATCTTGGAGATTTTGGAGAGGATCTTTGAGGAGATTCATTATTTTGTACCCAGGGCGAAATATTGCTTGGAGGGGCACATATGGTAGTGGAAATCTTCATATTTTGGGGTTGTATCAGTTTCTACTTGTTGGGATCGAGTTCTATACATCTGGGGCGAATTATTTATGAGGAGATTGGCCATTTCATTGGTGGATCGAGCCTCATCTTCAGCCAGGGTGAAATCAGAGCAAACAGGGCACATATCTTGTCATTGGGGCCATCCTTTGCTGAAGAAATTACATATTTTTGGAGCAGTTGTTAGAGGGATTCTATTGGGAGACTCTTTGCCTTTATTTGGCTGCGTTTTGTATGTATTTTCCAGCCATATATCAGCTGTAGCAAATACATTTCAGATCTGAAAATTACTGTGTGTTGGACAGCCAAGTGCATATTAAATAAAGCAAGGATTTGAGGTACTATCTTATGGTGTTTAATAGCTATTAGTTTCTGATTTATTTGGTTATCATTGCATGTGTTTTCCTTATATATATTACATGAAGAAATATGGACCAAATACATCAGAAAATACACTTAAATGAATGCTACAGCCATTGCACACAAAGTGTTTAACAAAACACTTCAACCAACCAACTGCACATAAACATAACAACAAACACAAAATCAGAACAACCACTCATTGGGAAGGGTTTCAGGTGTTGCATGTGATGTGTTTGACATAAACTTCATCCTTTAACTTGAGTTAATTGGGACAGCAAGTATTAAAGTGATTTCAAGGGAGTTGGGAGCTTGTATGCCAAGTGTTTGACGAAATTCCTCAACCACATAGATCTGATTTTTACATCAGATTTGGTTGGGAACATTACCAATCGATTCAAGAGAATGGTTGCATGTTTTGAAGGAAAATTGTGATGACTGACACTTGATATGGCAATCCTTTGATGGTGAAGCTCGTACATAATGGTGTAGTCTAGATTGTGACACAAGATGGAATTTCACTTGGAAAGAATTTGAAGAAGTCTTCTCAAATATATGGAGAAAGAAAAAAAAATTGAGGAATTTCATGGAAAAGAAGAGAATGAAGAAAAAATAATGAAAGAAATGAATTTCCCCCATGTGGTATATGTGGAACTTGTGAAGCAAATCAAAGATGAATTGAAAGAAGTTAAAGATAAATTGGAGAAAGAACTTGCAAAGAAATATGGGAGTGTGTCCAAGTTGTAGAACCTTAATCAAGCACTTGATAAAGTAATTATGAGCTTAAGAAAGCAAAAGGCCTAGATGTCATCATGAAGCAAAGTTGAAGATTATAGATGAAGAAACGATTGAGAGAGCTGAAAAAATAACTTGGAAGAATGTTGAAGAAGCACTAATTACAGATGAAGTTAAATCCAAAATGCAAATGAGGATCAATGAAGGCCATACAAAAATGATCGAACATGTTTCATTTCAGCATAGAAAAGGAAGAAAAGATCAAAGAAGGCCAAAAGAAAATGCTAAAACAAACCTGTTTACTCGTGTTTATTGCTGTTTGCCTTGGACACTGTATACTGTTATGACTCTTTATTTTTGATGTCCTGCTTGGTGATTTTTGATAGGCCAGGTATTTTTGCCTTGCGACCTTAGCTTGTGGTGTCAGTTTTCACTGCCCCTTTTTTGTATAAAATGCATATACTTTCATTCTGTATATTAATACAATTATGAAGCATTTTATTAAAAAAAGACACTGCTAAATGAAATTGACTTTTAGGTTTAGAAAGTTAAATCCAGAGTAGAGCATTGGAAGAAGATATTAGAAGGTATTCTTTCCAAAGTAAGAAGGAATGCAGAACATCAGAGTAGAGATTGGAAGAAGATATTAGAAGGTATCCTCTCAAAGTAAGGAGTGAAGAACAAGAACACCAACAGTAAGAGAGGACCCCAGGGAATAGAGCACCATATTAACTTAAGGAGGACTATGTTGCCGTTGGGCAATATTTGTGCTTTCTGTGAGCCCAGGACTAAGTGGCTTTATAAAGTGCTAGAATTTGTAGTCTTGGTTATTAGATTGATCTTTTATGGACATGTTTTAGGAGCGTCTTATTTTTCACATATTATCTACGTCCATAGTCTTTATTTTCTTTTGCTAAATGATGATGGGAGATATTCATTATTGTGTTGAGACAGTTTCTATTATTCTTATGAGTGTGGGTTCACATTCATTGTCCATACTCACATAGCCATTTTTGTGACATGCTAGAAATTAGAATGAATCACGTTGGCCTATGTATTTGGTGGTTTTGTACCTTGATTTATGGAGCTATGGACTTCGACCTCATACAGAATGCTTGAGCTCATCCTTCTTCTCTTCCTAAGGTATGGTGCATGCTGTACCCTTTCTGTTTTCTTTTAGTAATTTTGAACAGAGCTAGGGGCATATGCATTGCCATCATCGGAGTCAAACCAACAAATCTATTATTTATAGCGGTCACTTTAAAAGGATCTTCCACATTTCAAGCCTTTAACATTTCATTTAGGAACTCCAAAGGGGTCATTTTGTTGCCACTAAAACAGTAACATTGCAATCAGAACATTGAGGATAGGTTTGGTCACAAAAATAAAGCAAAACTGGCTGGAAAGCAGAAGCAATGGTTGTTCTTCACTCCCAGTGGCCTTTCTTTCCATAGTCAGCAAGTTCGCTGCCACTTGTGTTCCGCTGGTAGCGACTCAAGTCTGCTTCGCAAGTATTTTTTCCAGGCTGGTTAAAACATTTCATCAAGTGGGACTGACTAGACTTTGGTCTTCAGAGGGCATGCCTTTGAGTGGGCTATTTCACAGGAGCATTTGGAGTCCTCAAAATTGGCATAAATATAGATCATTGTCCTTATTTCAGTTGCATCCATCTGTCATTTTCATCTCATTACATTCTTGATGCATCTCCAGTGTCCACGTCTTCATGTTTTATATGTGACAGCAGTGGAAACAATAGAAGTTTAATTCCCACAAAGGTGATGCATTCCATCAAGTTTTATTATTTTTCCTTTTCTTCTGCTTCACACAAAGAAGCTTTCAAAATTGCATGGTGTTCACAGTGCACACCCACCTTGGAGCAATGAGAGGAAGGAGCAAGGGCATACCACCAATATGCCAGTATCAGGTCACATTAGGCTACGCTGGCCCTACTTATCATTCTACTTTTTTTGGTGTCAATGCCATTACCTTTCCAGTGTTTCTGAATTCGAGTAGCTGCTATCACCTGAATTTCTGATGTTTTGGTTTTCTTATAGCCTATTGTTATTTGTATGGTCATAACTTGAGTTTTAAGAAAACTGGGTGCAAGTTGATGCAAGATGGGTTGCAATACCCTAGGAATCCAGTGTAACAGTTCCATGGGAATCACCATTCCAATGATTACTCTGCTTTTATTCATGGGTTGGAGTTGCCTTGAATTTTCAGCTTGGTCACATTGGTTGTGGTTTATGTACCAGTCCCATTAATCAGTTTTGATTATAAATGACATATTGTCTTTCTATCTATTGTACAATTGAGTTGTCATCTTTTTGGAATGTTTAAGTGAGAGAATCTCTTCAGCAAGATCAGATTATTGAGGGATATTCCAGTTTGTAGATGAATATAAATGCATTTAATGCAACACAGATTTGGTGAAAATCATGAAGGCACAAGGAGCCAGCTTTAACAATAATAATTGGATAAGTTAGATGGCAGTGCCCTACATTTTAGAATCAAAAGGAATTTTTTGCCTTAATCTTCAAGTCTAGTCTTTGTCAATTTTTGCAATTATGGGGTAATGATATGTTGAAGACCAAAGTTGCAAAAATCGCCAAAAAATTGAAGAAGAAAATTTAGAAATCGGAAAAAAATCGCCAAAAAAACCGGGCTGATTTTTTATGAAAAAATTGCAATTTTTTCGGAAAAAAGCACGAGTCGACAGGGAAAAGTTGCCTGCTGAAAAAGTGCGCCGGTTTAAGTTATCCGCCACGGTTTTTTTGGGTTTTATTTGACATTTAGCCAAGGAAGATTTTTTTTGGGTTTTTTATGAGTCATGATGATGATCATGAGATACATTTATTATATTTTTTGATGACTCAGGAATCAGGATTCAGCACATGATTCATTTTTGATGTGCGATGTATCACTAGACATCTTATATATCAGTTTTCTTTCCATATTCATATGGCAATCTGTCTATTTGATGTGCTATTGTTGCTTTAAATGTTTTAAAAATTAAAAAAAAAAGAATATTTTTGTATTTTTTTAAGTTTGCCGATATATTGCTGATGTTTTCATGATAAATCCGAAATGATGTTTTCTGGACCCCTGCGATTTTTTCGCCGATACGATTTTTGCAACTTTGTTGAAGACTACACGAGCAAGTTGAAGTCTACCACAAACACACTTGGCTGTGTCATTTCTTCATTCCTATTGATAGTGCTGTCCTTGTGAAACATTTTGTTAGGTTTATTACTGACTTACTTTTGATGCTTGACTGATATATAACTGTGCTACTGATATTTTGGATCCAGGACTGGAGGATGGTCTGACTGATTTCATGTTTGGCAAAAGGAAGGCGACTGATGTGGCTCATTTGTAGGTATAACCCTCCAAGTTCTTGTGTATTTTGGTTAGGAGTTTAAATAATTTATCTAGAGTTGTGAGATGTAGAAGATAAGTTATTATTGTAGTATTTTACACAAACTTTGGAGGTTTTCTTAGGCTTATTGAGGTGTCAGGTTATTGTGAGCCCACTACCCGAGACCTGTAATCCACAATGGTCGAAATTCCAGATAACTGATTTGTACGAAATAATGTGATCATATCTGCATGCTATCAGAATATGTAGGAAAAAGATGGGAACAACACATGAACATATGTTCATCTTTGTAGGACAGTAGGCAATAGCTACTGGTTATGCAAATAACAAGTTACGTAGTCAATCAAGTGAGATTGATATCTGGAAAAGAAGCAAGAACAGATTAGGTAATACTGCACATTGAAACACTGTCAAGATTCAGCATTTTGAAGTGTTGATGGCTACCTAGATATATTCTTTTGGACAAATTAAAGTATATATTTACATAGTAAAAAAATTCTGACAAGTATATAGGGTCATCTTGATGCCATCAAGGGGGACTGGTCAAAGTGCCTAGCAAAACCTTATCTGCCTATTATTAATATGCATACTAAGATAGATTTATCTCGAGGAGATTCCAACAGTGTTTTTAATTTGCAGATGCTTCTAATAATGAAGAAAATGCTTAAGCATACAAAAGTAAGTATGTCAGTATATAAAGTTTATGGAATTCCATTACAACACTACTATGACCAATATAACATGGTGAGACTTAGTCTAGTAAGCATGTGTGAACGTGTATCATAAATGTACTTTGTCTATTTTTGTACTTAGTACACCTTTGTGCTTTATATTTTCTCCTTTGGGTGACTTAGTCCAAATTGATCCGTCACCCACTTTATTGTATTTTATTGGACTGTTGGTCAACTTTGATCACTCAACCCCATGTACACTCTATATATAGTTAATACAAATGAGTGTTTACCATGTGTACAATTCGAATAATCTTATTCACTTATACTTGCATACTTGTCATCTTATGCTTTACTTGTATATAAGTATCTTTCAATCACTTCCAAATTGATCACTTACCCACTTTACTGTATTTTATTGGAGACTTGGTCAACTTTGATCACTCACCCCCATTTTTGTACTCTATATATAGTTAATACACATGATGTGTACAATTCTGACAATCTTATTCACTTATACTTGCATACTTCTTGTCCTATGCTTTACTTGTATCTAAATATCTTTTAGTTGTTGGTGTTGTGCTCATATCAATTGTTATTAGAGCCTTAAGGTTAGGGCATCTCCAGAGCCTCTCCGTTGCAATGTCCTTTAGGTTTTTGTTGTACTTAAAATCTGTCTTCAAGCTCTCTTCAAGCGATTCGGGTGGTAAACAGAAGGACACATTGGGATCTTCATAAAGCGATTTCCTTTCAAGCCATGAGACCATGGTTGTAAATCAAATATTTCCCTCAGGGCCGATTAAGGAGGCATGAGCTCCTAAAATTTCGTTAAGTGTAAATTGTGATTTTTTACCAATTCTGGGCCTTTAATATTTTGGAATTATTTCATTTTGCCTCTTTGATGGGTATTCTTAGACCAACGTCGCTACATCAACAAGTGGGGACATGACAATTTGTATCTGTAACTTGTGGATCACCATGCCTAGTTGCAAAAACCTACATTTTCAAGCATTTCCTAAGTCCTATGGTTCCCCATAAAAACTCTAGTGATTCCCAAGGCTCTCAAGACTCCAACATTGCCCAAATCCTGGTCGAGTAGAAGTAGGATCATCGTCTCTTATTGGAAATTGTTGTTACTCAACAATAGTGACAGGGCTAACAACAACAAGAGTTTCAAGTAAAATGATATAGGATATGATGAGTATGTTCCAACAACTCATCACTTGTAATGTTCCCAAGCATTTTTGGCCAGGAACTAGGTTTTTCTGTTTGTTGTTTTGTTTTGCAGGTTTTTATTACAGAAAGATATGCTGAAGTGTTTGCTGAGTTTTATTGCATAGATGACATCACAACAAGTCTGGAACACAAGATAATGAAGAAAATACACAAACAAAGATAGAAAGCTTCAAATTTAACCTTTATTTAATAATATAAGTGATCTTCATACATGGATCTGCAGATCTGGTACAATATAGAAAGATATAGAGCCTCTTGGAGCTTCCCGAACTAAATATGGATTATTACAAGATCAATGTGTTTCCCTTTACAGCTGGAACCCTTAGATCTGAGTTGGTAACTCTGTGTGTGTCTAGATCTGGGACTAGTACGACCCTGGTTGGTTGGATAAACTCAATATTTCGGCCCTCTAGTCAATGACCTCCAAATAGCTCCAAAATACAGCCAAAATGTAGATCAGGTGCCAAGTAGATGGATGGGAGCAAGCTAGGGTTAAAACCCTTGAGTCCTCCTTCAGATCTCTAAGCCTCCTCAATGAGAGTTGCGCCCTCCTTAAAAAATTTGGCCAAGCCACCAAAAATCATATAATAAGAGAAACCCTGAAGTAAAGGCTGCAAAAGGGCGCTATGACCCTAGCCTCCCTAGAGCAAATCAAACACTTCTTCCCTTGGAGTTGCGCCCCACTGCTGGAAAACACTTCAAATCTGTGCCCTAGCCTCCAAATCCTGAGTGATGAATACCTGTGTATGGATAGAATGGCGAGGGAGGGATCTTGCACCTCCTTGGCCAAGCTTGGACCAGGAATGGAGGAATCTTTCACCTCCTTGTTGGCCTCTAGGGTTTCTTGACTCAAAACCCTCAAAACGTAAATTGTAGAGTTCAAGTGATCACAATGAGAAAATAGACAAGAATGAGGAGTGAGGCACCTCCTCTCTCTTTTATACCTCCCAATCTAATTCTCAGTTGAGTTGCCTTTTTGCTTTTTACTAAGGTTGTGATTTGATATTTCAATTAAGTTACCTTCGCCTTTTCTTTTCTTCTTGAAAGTCACTTTAATTCCTTAAGTGACTTTTAGTGCCTCAACCCCTTTTTACCCATGGGACTATAGTCTAGAGGGGTGACTAGACTAATTAGTCCATCTTTGTTATTGTCAAGGAGAGGGGGACATTACATCACTACTCATCAACATGCCCAACTGGAACCTCAAACTCAACCTCAATCCACTATTTATTAGGTAGTTCCCATTATTCTATAGGCCTTCAAGATGGACACAACTATCTGTGCCCATGTTTGATGGTCCTCTCAATGGTGATATGATTTGTTAGTGTGAAATGAGTTTCTCATTTTACGTAAGGTAATCTTGACTTTTTGGTTTGACGAGTCAAGTCTGTTGGGTGAGCAAATGCATGTTAGGTGCATCCACCCATCACATGTATTAGGTTAGATGTATTTATCCTTCACTTTAGGTGTGCACATATATCTACCCTTGGAGTTCAGTGGGTGTACATGTTTTGTATCTACCTCCCATCTTGAAATTCTTATATATAGGGATGCCCGTTTAAGAGGTTTATAAAACATAATAGACAATACTCTCTTTATGTGAAACTCTCTCTCCCATGGAATTTAACATGGTATTGGAGAGGGTACATGCTTGACCCTCTCATGAGAGGGCTTGGGTGAGTTGGAGTCTTTCCTCCATAAGCACATTTAGGAGGGAGATGGTTGCCTTTTTCATCAGGGGTTGATTTTCTTGCTTCTCTTCATTGATGACTTGATTCTGTTGGCCTCTAGCCTTGAGGGCATACAAAGATAGATTGATGCATTAGCTAGTTTCTGTGACCTTCAATAATTGATGGTCAACTTGGGTAAAACCAAGGTTATTATCTTCAATGCGTTGAAGAGCTTTCTCTTAGACCTATATTTTTACCTCCGTAGGGAAAGAGAGTGAGATCATGACAATGTACACCTATTTGAGGGTCTAGTTTGTGGGAACTCGCTTTAGCTTGTGTTAAGCCCTCTAGTCTTGGTTTAGCAAAGGGTATGGCTCCCTCACCCTCCTCAAGAGATAGTGCTTCTACAACGAGTTTCAAGACATCTCATCTAGGCTTCGAATCTTGGAAATGATTATCAGACTTTAGAGGTTTGGGGGCCGAGTTTGTTACATACTGATTGGACCTAGACCGAGAGAGTCTAGACCCTTCTTCTCATGCACATCATTTAGTGCAAATGCACAGTACCCTAATGCATTGTTCAAGCAGAGTTCAGACCCCACCCTTTTTGCCTTGAGGTCATTTTTTGTCTTGTTTCTTTCCTACATAGAGTTCAAACCTTTGGGGACTCTACATTCGAGAGAACGAGATACCCCTACCTAGCACTTTGCATGAGTTTGGTACTCAAAGAGATTTCGGCTTCTCTAGACGATGACCATCTCCCCAAAGTGCCTTCCCCCCTCCAAGTACTCTCTTGATGTGTCAGACCACATCTTGTCGACTAGACATGAGTTGAATTAGGCCATTAGAGAGGACATCTATAGATTGTAATCTAGGTTACATGGACCTCTTCGGAGAGTTTGGGCCCGAGGTCTAAAGATGTCCTTTTCTTTGGATCACGTTTTGGAGTTGTAGGATGGCCTTATCGTCCATACCACATACACATGGAGACATTGGATGCACTCACTTAGGATCCCTCTCGGTAAGCTCAATGTAGGTTCTCATAGACTCTGGGTGGAGACTGATCATCATATCCCATGGCCAGATAGTATCTTCCAGATGTGTCACTTACTAGAGTCGGAGACAAAGATGCACCTCAATTTCATAGCCCCCCTATTTTATGAAATCAGAGGATGCTATGATTGTGTTTATACTATATAGGGACTTGGGGAACTCCCTCTCTACCTTTTTCTGGTACCGCTACTGTAGATGCCTAGCCTTATTCATTCGGGGGATACTTAGCCATAGATCTCAGTTCTTGCCCGTGCTTCCTTGCCAAGTGTCCACTAGGAGGATCAACTCATACTTCCATGTTGCCCCTTCAGATCGGAAAAACAAGTGACTAACATAGCTTCAGAGTATTTCAGATCATAGAGCGGTGAGACCTCGAATCTCCGCTCGACTTGCCCCTAGGTGGCCGACCAACCTCTTCGACATTGTTTTGGAGTTGCTGGGCCTAGCCACAATCCACACATCATCAAAGTGACACATGGACAAGTTCTAGATGGGTCCAGAGTAGGGTGCTTCTCACCTGTCGAACTACTTAAATTTAGTGAAGTGGCTAGGGCTCTATTTGGAGTTTCTTTCCTTCGACCTTGGATGGTAGGAGAGCGGGGCTTCCTCACTCCTACATCTCCTCAGGATTGTACAACTAGATTCCCTCACAGTGCTTGATGTTTTCGATAGTGAGCTGGTACCTAGCCCCCCTGTCTGCCTCCCCCTTGCCCTTGGTCATTAGGATCATGAGAGCTTGATATCTTCTCTATCTCTATCTCTCTTGCTGGCTGACCACCAAGATCTCCAGATTTCCGATCTTGGACTCTCACATTGTGTCATTGCATTTATACCATTGTCATACCATTGCTATATATATCTTTTTGTTAGAGTTAGACCTAGCAATTTGCTTAGCTACACTTATTTATGCTGCACTCTTTTTGCTCTCTTTCCCTTGTTTTTCAACATTATCTAGGAGTTGCTACGGCATTACCACTTTGTAATTCACACTGGATGAATCTTTTAGTCCCATTGACCTATCTTTGTGGTCATTTGCTGGAAATTAATAAAATTATCTTATCTTATCATAGGACTAGAGAATTAGAGTATTTTATTTAGAGAGAAAGAGAGAGAGAGAAGAGTAGCTGGTTTTATTTGCAATGTCATTGTTATGTTTAACAATTTGTTGTTCGAACTTCGTAGAATGTTTTTTTGCAAGGTTCTTTATATTTTGCAGATCTCACCATTTCCCTCTATTTTCTCACATGGTTTGTTGGTGAAGGATTCACAACTCTATGGCAGGCTTCTGCCGCTGCAAATCTTCAGATTTCAATATTCAGATCTGCTCTTTCATCATGCAATTTCTCCAGACCTGCAATAAAGAATCCGATTTGCATGCTCTGTTTCTGCACAATAGAAGCATTTTCAGCCAAATCGGATGGCAACATTGTATCTGTAGCTGTCAAAATAGCAAGGATCAACTATTTGTTTGTGCAAATTGGACATTGTATGCTCCAGATCTGAGCATTTTTGTCCGCCTACTTGTGGGCAAATTTGAAGGTTACAAGCCCGTGGCTTGGCCACTAGCAGTAGTATCATGCGAGGTTGTTCTATGGCCTCTGGTGTAATGCTCTACTTGGAAATCTGGTATTTGCCCAAAATTATTCAGTAATTCTGCACATTGGGGTTTTTCAGGGTGTAATATCCAATTCATCATAACTTTTTGTTGCAAAATAATTTAGCTCTGAAATTTTAACAGAATATTTTGTTTACAAATACATATCTCTATAAAATTTTAGCTCATTTCAGTGATTAAGTATAAAGTTATTTTTGAAACAATTCAGCAGTCTCCAATTTGGACAACTGGTATAGAATTGGATGGATGTTCGTCTAGGAAACACAGATGGATCTCAAATTTTAACTGAGTATTCCTGGAAGGAGTACCTATCTCACCAAATTTGAGTACCAACCTCCATATTATGAGGGAGATATATTCAAAAGACATATCATTGTTCTCCTCTGCTCCAAAGACGCACTCCTCTAAACTTCAGAAATTCATTTCCACCTCTATGTTACATCTCCAATGAAAATAAAAGCATGGTTCGCTTCTGCTTTCTGAGAATTGAAATGGGTTTTCTCTAATTCCAGCTATCTGATAGTACAGATAGATCTGATCCAAGGAAGAATGGGGAAGTCTCTCACGTTATAGCAGAGAGACGATATCAAACATTGGAAATTTTTTTATTTCTAATTTTATATGAAATTTAATTATATTTCATGCTTTGAGACCCTCTCTTATTTAGCCCATGTTTTTTTGGTGTACCACGTAACCATGCCAAAGGGGCAAAGTATTATTTTGGTGGAACATGTTTTTTGCCAAATTTATTGTAACTCATTAGGTTGAGGTAGTTTTTTTGCCATAACTTTTCAGTGGAGTCTTCGATTTTAGTACCTTCAGGTGCATTAAGAAGAGCATTCACCTGGCTTTCCAACCACTGGTTACACACCACCCCTTGTTTGCCTTCTTGAGATTTTTTTTTTCTTGAGGGCAGAAGTTGTTTCTCTTGGACATTTTTTTTTGCAAGAACTCCTGGTGTCATTTTTGGCCATATTTTTGGCATACGAGGTCTGATTTCAAATACGCCAATCACTTTGGGAAGATGGTTCAGTATGCTTTTCAATGACTGGCTACACTATGTAGTTACTTTTTCGGGAAAATGCTTTTATTTTTCCTCGTATTTGTATTAAGTACATCATCATGTCTTCTTTGTTGGGACCTGAATTTGAGGAATTGTCTCCTACTTTTATATGGCATATCTTGGACATAACTCTTTCTGCAACCAATTGAACTGGGACATCTCTTCCAAGTAGGTGTATTCACCCCACTCATGTAGAATTTGTTGAGTTTTTTCACCTTGTGGAGCAGTTCGTCAGTTTCAACTTTCAGCTACCACTTCTGCCATTGCCATCGCCATCACCAACATTGCAGAGAGTTTCTATGCAGTTTCCAAACCCACTCATCATTGCATGAGGCTTGCAACAGATGGTTAACCATGCAGTCTTGTGAGACGGATTGGTGTTCATAGAGACACACACATTTTATGCACTTTTCTTGATTGTGCATGAGTACCTGATCAGGCCTTCATGTTGGGACTCATTTTGTGAATCATTCTCATGTATTTGTGTAAAGTGAGTTCTCATTTTACTAGGGGTAATATTGACTTTCTGGTTTGACCATGAGTCAAGTCTATTGGGTGAGCACTTGCATGTTAGGTGCATCCACCCATCACATGTTAGGTTAGATGTAGCTACCTAGCATGTTAGGTGTGCATATGTATCTACCACTCTAGTTAGGTTGGTGCACATGTTTTGTATCTATAACTTGTCTTGAAATTCTATAAATAAGGATGCTTGTTTAAAATGTTTAGACAACATAATAGACAATACTCTCTTTATGTGAAACTCTCTCTCCCATGGAATTGAACAAGTTCAATTCTTGGATACATAGTTTGGAAACTTATTTCAAGACATAGTCGAGCTTGACAAAGACCAACAAAATTCCGATTGCTGAAGTTTACATGGAGGATTAGGACCTCAAATGGTCGCAGACACACACCTAGTGACTTGCAATCAACGACCAACCCCTAATTGACATTTGGGAAGACTTCAAGGATGTTATCTGCAAATGCTTTTACCCCTTAGGGTAGAAGGGTGCATTGTTGGTGAAGTGGCTTCAACTTCGACATATCTTGGATCAAAGTGTCCAAACAATTCATTAATATCTTCAACAAAATGTAAGTAAGTGATCCAAAGATACTCTCCATGTTCAGTTTATCTCTAGCTTATTACCTTAGCTCTATAAGGAACTGGAACTCTTTCTTGCACATTGAAAGAGCATGTTTTCCATCTAGCTTTAGAGATTGAAGATAAGCTACAAGAGTCTAACTTGCTCATTTGGAAGAAAGTTGCTTCAACTTCTTAGTTGCTCGTCCCTTCCAAGGGGCAACTCAACAACAATGGATATAACATAGACTCCCCTAATCACACACTGGCTATTGGGACCTAGAAGAAGCAAAAGTGGTATTCATGCCACAAGAATTATGGACACTTAGATGATAAGTGTTGGATGCTATAGGGTAAGATCACCAAGAAGTTTGAGGCCCTTCTTGTTGAGCAACAATAAATTCCTGGAGGTACAAATGTAGAGGTCATTAGTCCAACTTCTACGAATTTGCATCTAGTGTTGATGGCCACGAAGTACATAGGCAATCATGAAGGAGCTCTATCATCCAAAAAAGCTTGACAAGGACCAATTAGCTTCTATTATTAATAATTGTCGATAACGACAACCAAAATAATATTGTATCCTAGTGATTGGTTTGCATACATGAACTTGCAAACCAAATCGCATCCTAAGCCATATCAACTTGGATGGGTCAAGGGGTCTGGACAACCCGTCATTACTTGAAAGTGTTCCATCAACATTGTCATTGGACCCTTTTGTGACACGGTGGAGTGTGATGTTACTTCCCTCAACTATTTTGGCCTGATTCTGGGCAAGCTATATCATTTCGCCAAATGTGCATAATATGATGGCTACTTGAACACTTATTGTTTGCACAAGGACGATGAGATACACCAACTCATTTCCACTTCTCCTTCTATTGTCCCACCTATACGTTTTGGTAGATCAATTGTTAAACATGTCATTCTCAACAAATTCATGTTGTTGTTCATCGACAAGTCAAGGAAGACAACAGAGGGAAGTTACCTGCCTATGATAAGCAATAGATGATTCTCATACACCGATGTGTTTGAAGAACCCAAGGGTTTACCTCTCCTTTGGAATGTACCACTAGGGTTACCAGGAGCGCCCCCCCCCGCTCCCAAGCTTTGGAGCATGCTTCGAGCAGGAGTGTTTAGGGAACGCCCCTGGGAGTGCACTCCCAAAAACAGGGAGCGCTCTCCCAAGGCACTCCTTGAACACTCCTTGGGCACTCCTTAGGTGCTCCCTAATGGTAATGTTAAATTCTTAAAGTAAAAGGATGAAAATGAAAGATAAAGGAAAGGAAATGTTTACCTAAATTTTTAACATTACCATTAATTGTTTCAGGATGTTTGGATGTGGTTCCAACCTCACTGGACTTCATATGGAGAAAGTCGAATTTCATATCCCATTCAAAATTCAGTAGACTTCATAGTTTTAAAGATTTCAGAATTGATGGGATTGCACCATTTTCATTGGATGCTATTGTGTATGAGGGTATGTGGTTGGCATTTAATCAAGAGCACCAAGCCCTTTATGTACCCCGATGTTGGAGGTGTTGATTGTTAAACTCCTTTGTCATGGCCTTTGCAAAAATGTACCTGTTATCCCCATTTTGTGGGATAACTAAGGAGATCATGTCTCGAGGCCCTCAGGTTGCAGATGTGGAGTGCCGAGAGATCACATGACCAACAATGTCCACTTGCACATACAAAAGCCCGCTCTATCGCCACATTTTGATCCATTGTCGGTGCATCCACCACACCAACTAGCTTTTGGAAGGCAGATGGGTCTTGTTCCATGCGGTACAAGTCAGGTATTGTGGTAGGTAATCACCCTAATATTTAAAGCATTTAAACATGTTGTATTTAAGTTGCTTTTGATTATAGGACGCTTGCTTGGATAGTATGCCTTTGACCCTGTTTCACCTTGGTGAGTATCATAGATTTCCTAGTAAGTGGCAAACCTTTGGGAAATGTTTGTGACTAGGGGTCCCTTAAGGGGTTATCATACCATTCCCGACCATACTTACCACTTTCTACTCATTACACTCCCATCATATTGTCCTCTTCTAGGTCCTTTGACTTTAGTGACCCAAGAAGGGCATGTACCTCATTTCATGGGAAGAGGGGGTTGAAGGCCCAGAGGGATTGTTGTTGGCTAAAGAGATAAAAGCCTAGATATAGACCTTCTAGATGCTTTGCCCAGGGATCCCCGAGAAAGCAATGAAATGCTTTTTTGTAAGAAAATGGGGAACCTGCAAAAATAAATGATAATGAATGCTTAAGGGGTTAATTGGAGGATAGGAGGTCTCATCATGAGTCGGCCTATCATGATCATGGGTATTTAGCGGTATGACATTACCATCATCTGGTCACCAAGCCAGGGTAGTGGCTCTTAGTTACACAACTGAGAGAAAGGGGGTCTCATCACGAGCCAACCTTCTCATTTCCATGAGGTATTCGTGAATGACACTATCATTATCTGGACACCACGCTAGGACAGTGGCCTTTAACTCGTTCCTTAAAATATGAAAGAAATAAAGAAATGGCAAGAAGATGGGCTTGGAAAAAGTGCATTGCAAGCAAAGGTGCCACACACCCTCTACAAAGGCACCCATGAATGAGATAATATGAGCCCTTGTATGTCATGAGAGTCATCGACCTTTGAAGTCTAAACCCCTTCCACCTCATCATCTATTGCATAACCTTGAAAGGCCATCCTTGGGAGCATCCCCTGCTTGAGGGTTTTGGTCTACCCAATAGGACCTTTATGACACCCCTCCCATACTTAAACTTGGTCAATTATATAGGGTTTTGAGCTTTTGTTTAATTTGATGAGGTAGTTTTGATGCACATGTTTAGGTGCCTTGCTTATTAGACGTGGTTTATACTTGTCATGATATCTTTGACTTGAGATCTTTGGAGGGCGTGCCCTTTTGTTTTGCAGGACCTTGCTTGGTGGCTAGTTTTGGGAGAACAAGCCTAGCTTGGGCTTTCATGGGGCAAAGAGCCCACAGGTTGGATGTGTTAGGCCCGCACATCGGATCACAGAGAGATGCCTTTGGAGGCTTACTTGACATCATGGAGGATCTTATGCAGCCCCTAGCACCCAAACGATTTTCCTAGGAGAGGCAAAACGTCATCTTTTGAGGGTTGACGTCATGCTTGAGGGGGTTTGATGGTGATGGAGTGATTGCACATTGACACTTGGTATAGTTTCACTGGATGAGGCATGGAGAAGGCTTAACACATGATGAGGAGGCTCAAAGAGCCCCAATGACTTCCACATCTTCTCCAACGACTTGCTCAAAGTGCTAAAACGTCCCTTAAAGGGGTGATGTCTTCTTGTTCTAGGGTTTCTCTTGTGTAAAGTGAATTTTAAGATGAATTGTTTAATATTATTTTGATGCAAGGGGTAAGGTAAGGGTTGTGGACCCCTTATCTTATGTTTTACCCTTTCTAAGTGGACAAACTATGTGATAGACATTTTGTATAAATAGAGATCATGAAATCTCATTTGGAATCATAATTCTCCCATTGTGAGAGGTACTTGGCTGAAGTTTTTGCCCTCTTTGGGCGCTCTATCTCTTATGCTATTTGTTATGGTTTCTCTTTACTATTGGATGGATGGATGATGTGCTAGCTCTCTTGGAGGATTATTTTCTTGCTTATGGTGGAATTTGCTTGGTGAATTAGGGTTTCATCTTGTTAATGCTTCAACTTGGTAAGGATTTCATGGTTATTGCTCTCTTTTCTTGGTTGTAAGCTTAATGTGATGATATCTTGGGGAGTATAAGGGCATACACCCCCTCCAAGTCTATTTTTATTGTTTGGAATAATCTATTGTGCAAAGGATACTAGGAGGAGTAAAAGAGTTTACACCCTCCTAGGTTTTCCTTGTTGGTTAGGGTTTGCCTTGGGGAGTAAAAAGGTTTACACCCCCAAGGAAGTAACTCATCCAACTTGTTTGATCAAGAGACTCCATTTACCCAATGGTTAGAGGCACTAGTTCAATTGCATTGGAGAAATAAAATCTTGCATTGGTAATTGTGAAATTTTGGAATTTTGAGATTGTCTAAATTGGAAAGTGATCTTTGTGCCTAAGGCACCTTTGAGCCACTAGGGCGTTTTGTTTCTCCAAGTATTTCTTGCTGCTGTTACAACTTAAATCTACAGCCATTAGGGCTGCAGAAACCCTAAAACAAATCTCTTAATAACTCACAAACCAACCGTCAGAATTTGCTAAAACTCTGCCCCTATAATCTACTAATCTCAACGCATGTTTTGGGTGGATTGTTGGCAAGTTTTGGTGGTTGACTTCTTTGCTGTAATAGCTTGTTTGTTACAGCCATAAGACTGATAAATTTCACTGCAGAGATATTATATGACAGCCTTGCTTTTATGCTAAAGTCTTGGTCTTTCATTCTTGAGTTAAACTAGTATTTACTAGCTTGTCTCTTGTTTATTCAAACTAGACTCTTAACACTTATTTTGCAGCCTGTATTATCTTTTACATGCTGATATATATCATAGATATCATTGATTTTTGCTGCAATTAGGGACAACAAGATTAACTTGCTTGTCCACCTAACATATTGCATAATATACTTGGTTTTCCTTGTGTGTCGGGTAGGTATTCTCTTTTGGCAGGTCACTCAAAGCATTGGCAACCTCGAGCAACCCTCAAGACTCATTTCCAAGTTCCCTTTTCCATCTAGAAACTTGACCTTTAGGGGCATCCATTCATATGTCTCATTTTCTGTCTCAATCCCCCCTAGGGTCACTGGGATTCCCCCCTTGAGGTGACTACCGTCACCTCTAAAGTGATGGGAACACTTGCCTAAGGTGACAGTGGGTAGGTGCTCTCTAAGTTGTCACCATTTTGGTAGTTGGGTCGGGCTTTGCCCAACCTACAACTTGTGTGATAACAATACCCTTCACTCCAAACAAAATCATTGATTAGGCATGTTAAGCTTTTTTACCATATTTTAAGGCTAGAATTAGGTAGTTTCATCAAAATTGGGTGGTGTCTACTGATGTCCCTAGAGGATCGAGGTAGAAACAAAGGCTACACAAGAGGCAAAGGATGAAGGATAATACTAATGATGTGGATCTCAATATAAGTGATGGTGGAACATTGCTTGTCATTTAAATGTTCTTGCTTGTTTATTCATAATGCTTTCTTTCAAAGTTTCTATATTATCACTAATATACTATGGATGGCATTTATAATTTCATAATAATGTAGTATTCATCTACTAGTAGCACAAATATGCATGTTTTCATATATTCTGCAGCTAATTTGTCTTTCTGCATGTTTTCTTGAATATAAACGCAATATATATATATATAACAGATGCTCTTGGGATGTTCGCTCCTGAGGATTTTTGGAAAATGATGCTCCCGCTCCATGCAACACTGTATACAACATTCCATTGAGCTTGCTATTGTTTCTTCCTTGCCCAAGTTTCTTGCATATTGCACCTCACCCAAGGAAAGTGTAGAGATTGAGCAACAAATCCTGCAACATTTGGAGGATGGAAAAATCAGGCGTAGTACATCCCCTTGTGGATCTCCTACTTTGGTGGAACCCAAGAAAGAGCAACTATAGTGGTGACTTTGCATGGATTATAGGGCCCTCAACAAGGTTGCTGTTCAGAATTGGTACCCTCTGCCTTAGATTGATGACCTTCTTGATTAGCTCAAGAGGGCGAGTATTTCATGAAGCTAACCTTGGCTTTAGGCTATCATCAAATTCACATGAAGCCTATATATGTATAGAAGTCAAAATTTGAGACCAACTCTAGCCTCTTTGAGTGGTTGTCATACCTTTTTGATCTCACCCATGCACTTGCTACTTTCAGGAAGATCATCAATGATGTCTTTAGACCTCATCTTGGTAAGTTCGTAGTTTACTTATATGATATTTTGATTTTGAACAAAACTTGGCCAAATCATTTGTAGTATGTCTGAATAGTTTTGTCCCTCTTCTATCACCAATTGTAGGGAAAAATGAACAAATCATTCTTTGGCCAAACCTCTGTCCAATACTTGGGTTTTGTAATTGATGAGACATGTGTTCACATAAATTCAATCAAAATTTAGGTTTTGAAGAACTAACCTGCACCTACCAACACTACATATCTCAAAAGTTTCTTAGGAGGCATGAATCTCTACAAGAAATTTATTTGCCATTGCTTCCACATTGCTTGCCCAGTGAAGTAGGCCAACAACTAGAAGCCTGTTCATTGGACTCCTGAAGCAGAGCAAGCATTTTAGAAGTTGAAGGATTCTCTCTGCTCTACCTTTTTGCTCCTAAACTTGCAACAACCTTTTGATATAGAGGTAGATGCTTCCCAATAAGCCTCGAGTGTTGATCTTAAGTAGGGAGGATGTCCAGTGGCATACCATTCAGAGACCTTGTCCCAGTCCAAGCTCAATTACAACACTTACGACAAGGACTTTTTTTCATTGGTCCATGTTAAATTTCAGACCATGGTAAGTAGATTTTGCACTCAGATAATTAATCTAAACCTAGATAGCTTAAAAACTGAAAGCCTTAATCAAAACAACAATCTTTGAATATGTTAATCTACAAACACACATTTTGATGGAAATTATGAACAACAAATACACAATGCGAAATACTCAAGACTGCATCTATATTCTATTTATTAAAATAAGAACAATTACATTGCTATAGCTCAAAACTCAAACTCGCAACCAACATAGTGGTGTGCCCTGGGTATCTTTTATAGAACAAGAGATAGAAAGAAGATGCAATGTATTTCGTCACATGCATGAAGCCTCCAAGGTGACTTAGTTAAACCCTAACCCTAATCTAGTCAACCGTTGTGCCCTCTCGCATGGATAGAAGTACTAGAGATAGTGCACCCCAACTAGAGGATCACTGTGGCATGCATGCATGCACGCTCCTCGGAATCTGTGCCCTCTAACTCCTCATGCAAGCACCCTAGATGTCTTGGATGTGCGCCCTTCTCTAACAATAGGCAATGCATGCATAAACAAACCTGGAAATAGAAAAGCTAATTAAAGTGCTAAATCTGAACAACAATTTAATTCTGGAAGTGTTCGAAGGTTGGCTCATGCTTGCTGAAGGCATGAATGGGCCCTCTTGATCTCTCTCCTACATAACTGCTGGGCTGTTTCTTTATTCCACTGATGTTGCGTCCTCATACACATTGCCCTGTCTTTGTTGCTGTGCACAAGGACCAAAAACAGAGAAACTGGAGCACCAATATTTTGGACAATACTAATTGAGCAACAAACTTACAAATCTAACAGCCCAGGCACTGAAGCAATGGTGACACTCAAAGTTACCCGAATCGTGGGTGTAGTCAGAATCGACGGAAGGCTTCAGTGTGGTTGTAGCACCCATCTCGGGATTAGGAATCGAGGAATTGGACCCTAACACTCATTTATTTTATACATATATGTTTAAAATTTAAATTTTATATAGAATTTTTTTTCAAAGAAATCTGAATTAAAGCACATCAACTATTTAGATTTCTTATTCAATATGAAAATTTATTCTATATATATCAAATGCAGGTTGTTCTTCCTCTTCACTATGCAAACACATGTCATCCCCTCCTCATTATGCATATCAATTGTTTAAATTTCATATTCAATATGAAAATTTGTTCTATTATATGTTAAAGGGAGGTCATTCTCCAGCTTCACCATGCAAACACAGGTCGTCCTCTCTTTGTTATGCAAACTTTGGTTAGTGAAATCTCTGTACCCTATGCAAATTCACAAGTAACAATGCCTCCCCTCTTTGTCGTGCAAACATTGGTATTGTTAAGTGAAATCGTTGGGCCAATGTGTTGGCAAGAAAAATCTGAATCGTTGTGTGCAGGTAAGTGAAATGCAAATGAAAGAAATGCCAACAGGTAAGGGAAATGAAGGTGTTTAGATTGATGTTTTTTCTATCCTTTAGGTAAACCTTGTGTGGGTCCCTTCCGTGCTGAAACCATATTTGTTTCCTATTTCGTTTAGGTTTTTTCGTAATTGTTCTTATGGATGGAAACAGTACACTAAAACTGTAGGTCATTCAGCTAACACAATCCACACCCATACAAACCAGAAATAGATTCCTAAATAAAAAAATGGATCCAATTAAAAAAAGGAGAAATTCTCCAGAATCTGATCTGGATTGATGATTCCCCTGCTCTAATGCGATTCTGCTGTGGGTGCAGGTATGCCTAGGGGTGATTCGAGTAACTTTGGTGACACTACATTGTTGGTAAGGAAACTATTTTGAATAGAGATCATCAACCTCCTCAGTTTTTGAATTCCCAATCTAAAACTTAGGAACAAAGTCATTTAAAATAGGCTTTCTACATTCAACAATTTCATTTAGTCATTAAATATAAGAGGGGTAGCTCCCATAAAATGGTGAGCTACTTGGTAGATAGATTTCCGGGACCCTCTCCATTTTAGATAATAGATGTGTAGCCCATGAGGATTGGAAATCCCAATATTCTATAGACCCTTACTTTGGTCTAGTCGTGGAGTCCATTCAACAACCCAATGTGGTCAATTAGATTACCATCGTAGGCTACACAGCTTAGCAGTGTTTTCTTCACACACTAAAACAACTGTTAGTTCTAGGCTCTAGATGAATCAACTTGCCTTTTTCTTATCAAGGAGGTCCACTCTTCATCTTATGGAAAACATTTTGGTGTGTAGAAAACAGGTACTTCTTTTGTCCTTCCATGCGGAAACAGATGGAAGATTTTATACGGAGATGTTCACATTTTAGCCAAGGCAAACTTGCCAACATGAAGCTTGCATTGTACTAGCCTCTGCCAATTCCCTCCAGGTCTTGGGAATCCATCTCTATGGATCTCCTCAGTGGTCACCCACCACTCAGTGGAAACATGACTGCATCTATATGGTAGTATGCAGATTTCCAAAATTATTGATGCTTCCAAAGTTGCTGAACTTATCTTCCAAGATGTTTGGATCCATTGTGGAAGCTTTTAGGTGGTCAGCTTTGTGTTTGTATTGCATTTCATCCACAAACTAATGGCCAGAATGAGGTAATGAATATAACTTTGGTTCATGCTCTTCACATCTACCACCAATAGAACAAACAATGAGATCAACACTTGCATATTTTGCAACATAGCTACAGTAGAGCCACTCATGTCTCTACAGGGTTCATGAATCCAATCAACAACAACAAATGTTACGAGGGGAGCCTCTTATATAGAGATGAGGCTCAACAACCCTCTTATTACAATATTATTTTTTCTAGGGATAGACCCTTAGATATAGCCTAGGAGATAATAAAAAACTCTTATCCTCCAACTAAATAATGAGGACAAGGTCAAACGATACATAAATAAGTGAAGTAGTTATGCCACACGTACAAAGTCTCCTAGGACAGAGGACATCTCCAACAAAAAGAGGAAGAAGATGGTCAAAGGGGTCCAATATTCCTCCTCCAAGCAAGGAAACCACCTCAACTACCTCCTCAAACAAGATCGACACCCAAAATGACAAAAAGCTAGCATGGAAGGCTCCTCAAGTCACACGTGTGGCATGTGGGAGCTCTAGAAGGTGGGTGACTCTTTTAACAATGCTTCGACGATTATGTGGCGAGTCCTCCAAGGCATAAGCACTTCCTTCATCCATGCTAACAACCTCAAACAAGTCAAGGAAGGTCCAAACCACTCCCACAAACCAATGAAATGCTCCAACAGTCAAGGAATATACTCTAACGGCCTCAATCAAGTGGACAACTGCTCATAAGTGATGATAAACACCCCCAAATATGTGTCAATGGGTGGAGCACTCCGCAAAGGGTGATGTGGCATCATATAACAAGCCCTCATGTGTGGTCAAAAGGTCCAAGGTGTTGGAGGGAGGGGCCCTCCAAGATCCAACTACGTAAATATATGTAGAGGCCCCATCATGGAGGTGATCTACATGATCTCAAGTGCCAAATACATTTCATATAATCCCAAAAGTGCTAGGGAGACAATCACCTAGGCCAAAGTGTGACACACATACATAGATCCATGCTTAGGCAAAAGCGGAAGTGTGCTTCTAGGTATGGCAACCTTCACAATACAATAGTACAACTTTGACATAGTGGTAAAGTGAAAAAACCTAGGGGAACTCTAGTCATGTATCCTAATAGATCCTCTCCAAGACCCCTATGCACCCACCTCAGCCATAAATGACCTTTAAGAGATGGTTAGTATGAGCCATAAGGGCAGGACTAGCCTTGAAATGGGGACTAAGAGGATGGGCCATGAAAAACCACAAGGGTTTGTTGACCACCTATTTCAACTAGGTGTCAACGTCATGTATCATGAAGATATGTACCTTATGGTACGACAAGTTTGAAGACTTATGGCTTAGCAGGGCAATTTTGCCCCCAACACTTCTTTCTGTGTCCATGGAATGTCTGCTCCTCTACGTGGGATAATTTTGTAATATGTTAGCATGGGTCAAGTTTTATTTAGTTGCCTAGGACTTTATCATTAGGGAAGTCCTTTCATTGAGTGTTTTTTTTTCTCAGGTAATTAATCTTGCTTTTCAACGATTTTAATTACTCTTGAGTTTTTCACTCAATAATCCTCCAAAGTGGTGAAATGCGTTCTAATGATCGAGCCCAGTGGGTGATTAAGGTCTAAAGATGTTGTAAATGACCATGCTAGACATCTTCTAGAGTCTTGCGGAATTCCGTTAGGTTTTGATAGGATTTTTTAATAATTACAATTTTTCGTAAATTGGAAATTTTAATTATTTTTGACGAAAAATGTAAAAATTTGGCTCTTATGGATTTTGTATAGGGGTGTGAGTACTCAAATCAAATGGCTTATGACCCCCTACACAATTGTACCAAGTTTCAACTCAATTGGACAAGTTTTGCTAGGGCATTGTCCATGAGGAGTCCAAATTAGTCAAAAGTCGGCAAATAATTGGCTAAGGTTAAAAAGCCAAAAATTGTAGAAATGTCTAAAGTCATGGCAGTTCTAATGTATTTCCTAAGTTGGAAAAGGGAAAATCCACTTAGAAGACCCCCCCATGCCAAGTCAACAATCAAAAGTGAGTCTCCCTAGTGAAAAGTGCGCCCCCCTTCCTCATGAACTTAGGGGAAAGTAAAAATTAAAGTGAAAAAAGTGCCAAAACCCTAAGTGCGCCCTTACTACAGCCTAACCTCATGTTTGAACAAGTGGAAAGGGGTTTCCCCCCTTAACATCTCACCCCTCAAACCTTAACTCACTCCAAAACCCTAAAAGTGCGCCCTCCTTGACTTGTTCTCTCTCTCTTGGATGGGTGACACTTGTAACTCATCCAAGAGGGGTCTCTCCTCTCTCCCTCCTTTAAAAGGGAGCCCCCTCTCCTCATTTTGACATCAGTTTTTCACAACTACTCTATTATGCCAAAATTTCTCCCCACTCTCTCTCATTCTCTCCCATTTTCTCTTGTGATTTTTGGTGCCATTTGGTAACCTTTCTTGGAGCAATAAAGTGAAGCTTTGGAGGATCTCTTGGTGTTTTTTGGTGTTCTCTTGGTGTATTGTTGGTTCTCTTGTATGGTATTTTTTCTT
>ML805344.1:187036-198885 GCA_009831015.1 Picea engelmannii
CACAACGTCCACTTCTTGGCTAGCTAACCCTAGAACCTACAACAGAAATTATATAGGTGACGTCACACCTTTGATCTCCTGTTCTACTTGCAACGTTGTGACATTTGTCATCTCTTTTGATAGGTTTTGAGCTATTGATTACACCTATAAGCTTGTTTGGTAAAACGTTGTGCTCTTTCCCTTTCAAAATAAATTATTGATAGGGCTGATGTCATAGTGACTGCAGCAAACTTATATAGGTGACGTCACACCTTTCTAGATCTCTTGCTTGGCATGCAACGTTGTGACATTTGTCATCTATCTTGATTGACTTTGAGTTAGTGATTGTATCTGTGAGCTTATTTGACAAAACGTCTCACTCATTGTCTTCATTTTGACCTATCAATTAATGCTTGACGTCACACTTCTTGCAGCAACAATATAGGTGACGCAGCAACATTATCTACTATGAGCAGATTTGATATTTGTAGCATTGTGATATGATAAGGATCTAATTTTGCACATTGAATGCTCTTATCTTTTGGTGTACTTATTGAAGAAGTGATATAAGCTTTTTTATCTTTGTTTAATAATCATTGACTTCGTCAATAATTATATCCAATCATTGCTCATATGTACATTAGAGGATAGTCATTGATATTGTGAAGTACTAACCCACTGCAAGCACATTTCTAGCTTTATTTGTCTTGTCTCGCAAACAGGTGCGATCCAGTGGAAGAATCCTTCTGACTATCTCATCTTGGCAGTAATCTGTGAAAGGGAACTTCTTTAACTTGGTCCATTACCTCTTTAGCCCTTCTAAAACCCAGATTACATAGGGACGTCTCCCTTGGACTAGCCCTCCTAAATAGAAAGAGCCCCCCATCGAAGTGACAGTGGGTGGGGAAGCTCCTGTTACGCTGGTTTTAAGCCTTGACTCAAGCTGCCTAAACCCTTCCTACAAACCGTGCGATAACATGTAGAAAACAGGTACTTCTTTTGTCCTTCCATGCGGAAACAGATGGAAGATTTTATACGGAGATGTTCACATTGTAGCCAAGGCAAACTTGCCAACATGAAGCTTGCATTGTACTAGCCTCTGCCAATTCCCTCCAGGTCTTGGGAATCCATCTCTATGGATCTCCTCAGTGGTCACCCACCACTCAGTGGAAACATGACTGCATCTTTATGGTAGTATGCAGATTTCCAAGATGACAGTTTTCATACCATGTAGCAAAATTATTGATGCTTCCAAAGTTGCTGAACTTATCTTCCAAGATGTTTGGATCCATTGTGGAAGCTTTTAGGTGGTCAGCTTTGTGTTTGTATTGCATTTCATCCACAAACTAATGGCCAGACTGAGGTAATGAATATAACTTTGGTTCATGCTCTTCACATCTACCACCAATAGAACAAACAATGAGATCAACACTTGCATATTTTGCAACATAGCTACAGTAGAGCCACTCATGTCTCTACAGGGTTCATGAAGCCAATCAACAACAACAAATGTTATGAGGGGAGCCTCTTATATAGAGATGAGGCTCAACAACCCTCTTATTACAATATTATTTTTTCTAGGGATAGACCCTTAGATCTAGCCTAGGAGATAATAAAAAACTCTTATCCTCCAACTAAATAATGAGGACAAGGTCAAACGATACATAAATAAGTGAAGTAGTTATGCCACACGTACAAAGTCTCCTAGGAGAGAGGACGTCTCCAACAAAAAGAGGAAGAAGATGGTCAAAGGGGTCCAATATTCCTCCTCCAAGCAAGGAAACCACCTCAACTACCTCCTCAAACAAGATTGACACCCAAAATGACAAAAAGCTAGCATGGAAGGCTCCTCAAGTCACACGTGTGGCATGTGGGAGCTCTAGAAGGTGGGTGACTCTTTTAACAATGCTTGAACGATTATGTGGTGAGTCCTCCAAGGCATAAGCACTCTCTACATCCATGCTAACAACCTCAAACAAGTCAAGGAAGGTCCAAACCACTCCCACAAACCAAGGAAATGCTTCAACAGTCAAGGAATATACTCTAACGGCCTCAATCAAGTGGACAACTGCTCATAAGTGATGATAAACACCCCCAAATATGTGTCAATGGGTGGAGCACTCCGCAAAGGGTGATGTGGCATCATATAACAAGCCCTCATGTGTGGTCAAAAGGTCCAAGGTGTTGGAGGGAGGGGCCCTCCAAGATCCAACTACGTAAATATATGTAGAGGCCCCATCATGGAGGTGATCTACATGATCTCAAGTGCCAAATACATTTCATATAATCCCAAAAGTGCTAGGGAGACAATCACCTAGGCCAAAGTGTGACACACATACATAGATCCATGCTTAGGCAAAAGCGGAAGTGTGCTTCTAGGTATGGCAACCTTCACAATACAATAGTACAACTTTGACATAGTGGTAAAGTGAAAAAACCTAGGGGAACTCTAGTCATGTATCCTAATAGATCCTCTCCAAGACCCCTATGCACCCACCTCAGCCATAAATGACCTTTAAGAGATGGTTAGTATGAGCCATAAGGGCAGGACTAGCCTTGAAATGGGGACTAAGAGGATGGGCCATGAAAAACCACAAGGGTTTGTTGACCACCTATTTCAACTAGGTGTCAACGTCATGTATCATGAAGATATGTACCTTATGGTACGACAAGTTTGAAGACTTATGGCTTAGCAGGGCAATTTTGCCCCCAACACTTCTTTCTGTGTCCATGGAATGTCTGCTCCTCTACGTGGGATAATTTTGTAATATGTTAGCATGGGTCAAGTTTTATTTAGTTGCCTAGGACTTTATCATTAGGGAAGTCCTTTCATTGAGTGTTTTTTTTTCTCAGGTAATTAATCTTGCTTTTCAACGATTTTAATTACTCTTGAGTTTTTCACTCAATAATCCTCCAAAGTGGTGAAATGCGTTCTAATGATCGAGCCCAGTGGGTGATTAAGGTCTAAAGATGTTGTAAATGACCATGCTAGACATCTTCTAGAGTCTTGCGGAATTCCGTTAGGTTTTGATAGGATTTTTTAATAATTACAATTTTTCGTAAATTGGAAATTTTAATTATTTTTGACGAAAAATGTAAAAATTTGGCTCTTATGGATTTTGTATAGGGGTGTGAGTACTCAAATCAAATGGCTTATGACCCCCTACACAATTGTACCAAGTTTCAACTCAATTGGACAAGTTTTGCTAGGGCATTGTCCATGAGGAGTCCAAATTAGTCAAAAGTCGGCAAATAATTGGCTAAGGTTAAAAAGCCAAAAATTGTAGAAATGTCTAAAGTCATGGCAGTTCTAATGTATTTCCTAAGTTGGAAAAGGGAAAATCCACTTAGAAGACCCCCCCATGCCAAGTCAACAATCAAAAGTGAGTCTCCCTAGTGAAAAGTGCGCCCCCCTTCCTCATGAACTTAGGGGAAAGTAAAAATTAAAGTGAAAAAAGTGCCAAAACCCTAAGTGCGCCCTTACTACAGCCTAACCTCATGTTTGAACAAGTGGAAAGGGGTTTCCCCCCTTAACATCTCACCCCTCAAACCTTAACTCACTCCAAAACCCTAAAAGTGCGCCCTCCTTGACTTGTTCTCTCTCTCTTGGATGGGTGACACTTGTAACTCATCCAAGAGGGGTCTCTCCTCTCTCCCTCCTTTAAAAGGGAGCCCCCTCTCCTCATTTTGACATCAGTTTTTCACAACTACTCTATTATGCCAAAATTTCTCCCCACTCTCTCTCATTCTCTCCCATTTTCTCTTGTGATTTTTGGTGCCATTTGGTAACCTTTCTTGGAGCAATAAAGTGAAGCTTTGGAGGATCTCTTGGTGTTTTTTGGTGTTCTCTTGGTGTATTGTTGGTTCTCTTGTATGGTATTTTTTCTTAGTAAGGTAACATTGTAGATTTTGTTTATCTTTGTTCCACATTGTTTTACTTGAAGAACCCTAAGCAAAGTATTTTGCTAGGGATAAATCTGTAGTAGTATTGCTATAGGTTTATGTGATTTGCTTTTATTAGTGTTTGCAAAGTATTTTGTAGGCCTTTTAAAAGATCTCACCTTCTTGCCTTATTGTGTAGCAAGGGTTTACAGATTTGCAGGTTGCCAAAGCTTGGAGGAGAAACTCCAAAGGCTTCATTCTATTCCATATAATTTTCTGTTTTAATTTCAGCCTTTAATTTCCTTATTTTCTGCATATATAATCACTTGAATCTTGCTAAACACCAATTTCCAAGTTCATATTTTTATTGTAAATATTTATGTACATATGCTAACTCAAAACTAACATTTTGTGGTGATTTTTAGCATTTTTCAGCAAACTTTGTTTGCTGATTTATGCAGGTTTTCACCATTTAAAAGGGTGGTGATGCCCAAATTTTGCTACCTAAAGCTCAAGAAAACTTCTACAAGCTTTGGTGCAAAGCCTCTCTCTCTCTCTCTCTCTCACTTTTTAAAATTATTGTAAGCAACCCAAGAGAGTCTCTTGGGCTTGCACTTTCTTTTTCTTTATAAGTTTAAAATCTGTAAATTAATTTTAATTGTTTGCCCACATCTTGCATTGTGCTTGGCTCTGCCATCCTTGCAAAATCATGCTGGCTAGGATTAATTTTTTTTTTTCTGATTTTTGCTTTAATCAATTTTGTCCACCTTTGCCACAAAATCGGAAGGCTTTGTCCTCCACCTTGTGCCAAAGTAGTGTGATTAACTTGTTAAAGTTATTTATTTTAATCAATTTTTTGTTTGCCCACACCTTGCATGTGAGTGGCTATGCCATCCTGCAAAATTGTGCTGGCTAGTGCTTAAAATTTTATTTTGTCAAAGTAAATAAAATTTACCCTGCCTTTGCCCTATATTCCCTCTCCTTGCCACTTTGTGGATCTTGGGTAATAAGAAAGGACAAAGGATTGATTGGATAGTTTAATTAGGCACCCATTTTTGTTATTGTTTGGCCACTAAAATAAGGTGACTTGTAGAGGCTAGAAGGGGTTGAAGCCGGGGACGGTTTCACGGCACTAAGTGTCCTCCTTGTTGAGCGCCCAAACACTTTTGACTTGACCTGTGGAGCTAGGGGAGAACCTTGTTCTTCTTCTTATTGAGCACCCAACATTTCCTCTTGGCTAAGGGATAAGGACTTGGGGTAGTTACATAGCTTAGGCTTGCAACTCCTCACATCTAAAACCACTAAGCTAAAAAAAAATTTAAAATTAACTAAAAGCAACTTAAACACTTGCAATTTTTATTTCAACAATTTACGTTCTATTTATTTTCTGCAAGTTATTCACATTATTTTTTATTTCTTATTCAAGCATTCTTTAATTCTTTGGAAAGTAATTGTTTATATGTAATGTTATTTTGTGAATCATTGTGTGGATAAAATTTATTCTTTTATTTCAAGTTGTAAAGATACCTTTTTTGGGAATATTTGTTCAATATGCGGAATTTAATAATCTTTAGGCACTGGTCTAATTGTTTATAAAATAAAGGTTTGCTTGTCATTAAAAAGATTGAATATTGCATTGATTGATTGTCATTGGGTTGGGTCTCCCTAATCAACAAATTAATTAACTCCTAGAACATTTAACAAAACCTTCACATAGTTTAATAGGGTCTACCCCCCTTGGCTTCCCTAGGAGTGAGCCTAGATGGAAGGAATCTAGATTGAGGTGACAATGGGTCTGGATTCAGGTTTGTGCCTCCAAGGACACACCAAGTGGGTTGGAGACTTCTCCACATTTGAAGGTGTGTATTAGGACAACAACAAGGTCCATAGAAACTATCTAAGTAAGAAAAACACTTTACATAGATCACTAAGCATGGTCTAGTGATAATACATAAGATACACGGTCATAAATTTTGGTTCATCATGATACATAATACAATCCTCATGAAGGCACAACTAATCATGAAACATTGAGCTTAGGCATCATATCAAAACATGGACGAGATCGGCTCAAATGCTGGGACAATCTGGTGAAAAAAATGTATCCATCTTGATGTGAAACTGAGGGTTAACATGTAGAACTTTAGTTTTTCAGCTTGAAGTAAGATCACCCTTTGTTGTCATTGCATGTGCATAAGTAGAGCACCTTTGTAAGGGCCTACCTTCTATCATTTTCAAGAAATCTGATTTGGCATTCATACATAAAATTTTGCATGTTAAAAAAACATCTTTTACTGTTCCCATTCATATATTTTCAACCCTCTTAGTTGCCTTTAGATTCCATATGCCCAAGTGGATTTTTGGCACTAGTCATCTTCTTTCAACAACCTTAAAACATAAAATCAATAAATCATTTCAAATTTTTAGTTTTACTAAAGCTAATTCTCCATTTAAGTTTGAGTCTCCATTGCATAGCTCTAGTAATCCTAACCCTAGAGATATTCCCTTGTGTTGGAGGAGAGCCGACTTAAAGTGAGAAGAGGTGCTATTGTACTTTTGAGTTACCTTTGATGTTACATCAGTTATTAGGACTCTATAACATAAGTGCAACTTAGAGCAGTAACATGTAGAAAATATATGGAAGTGGCACAATCTAAGGTGTAATTAACTAATTATACTATAAGATCAACCTCACACTCCAATGTTTTTCCAAGTTGGTGACAAGGTTTATTTGATGGTGTACTCCATTAGTTTATTTTCTAGTGCAAGATGCACCAAGTTATTATCAAGATATTTTGGACTTTTCACTATTGCTCAAACAATTACTAGCATGGATTAGAGATTACAATTACCTGCTTATGTAAGGATGCATTAAGTTTTCCATGTTATTTTCTTGAAAACAAGCACCAACTTGACATCATAATATATTTCCCAGTTATTTGGATATGCAAAAGTGGAATAGGCAGAAAATGATCCAACTTGGATGATGGATGAAAGGGTTAGAAGAGTAAGAAATAAATAAATTAAAATGTATTTAATGGAATGGTCCAATAATCCTCTTGAAGGGGTAATGTGGGAATCTCTTGCTTTCATGTGAGATATCAACCTCATTAAGCACAATGAATTTCCTCGGTGGGAGAGATGTTAGAGCAAAGGTTGTCATAAACAAGAAACTAACATCATTTTAAAAATAATTAATAGGTTTTTATGACAACGAAAGAATCTTCACTAAGGTAAGAGGGTGTCCCTCTTTTAGATATTAGATAGGCTGGTTGGGTCTCGTAAGTCCCAGAGCTTTTCATGTCTAGTGGCTGTTGAGTTTTGGTGTACCTTGGAAAGTGGTTTCCCTTGTGGTTGTGGGTCTCTAACCACAAGAGGGAAATATTTAACCCACTGTGCCTTATACTTTGTCTAATTTCACTTTGACATTTTCCTAAGTCAAAAGGGTGAAATTTGTCACTTGACTGAAAAGTGACTATTAATTCACTTTGTGGGTGGATTGGGGGACATAAAGTGAACTATGGAAACTTAACCCAGAGTGGGTTTTGAGTTGAGATTCTTTTTGAGAGATCTCAACCATGGATTAGATATGGCTTGGAGTGATCCTAGCCATTGATCTTTTTAGGTTTCCTTATGATTCCTTAAGAGGGGCACATTGGGCAAAAGGAGGCTCATTCACTCTTTTGTTCACTTGGAGAGGAAGAGGAGAGCAATGGAAATGGGAATGGAAGCAAAGGAAGAGGGCAACAAGGGCGCCTCCTTTCATGGAGGGCTCTAGGAGGCTTTGGCTTCCATTTATTTGTGGTGTTCATGTTTGCTTGGAGGAGGGCGCACACCTAGCAGGGAGGTCTTCTACTTGTTAGATTGCTGATTGGAGTGTCTTGTTGGAGAGGTAGCACACAAGGGCAGATTTGTGTGCAAGGGTTTCTTCTACAAGGCTTTGAGCAGCAAGGGCACAAGGCTAGAGTGGGATTGAACAACAAAGGAGAAGGGCACACCATGCTTGGGTGCATTCACCTTTTTGGACTTGTATAGCAGCTTGAGAGGGGCTGCCTTTGTATCATGTTCATTTGTTTCATGTACTTGTTGTATCTCATGCTTTAGACACCACTTATATATACTTCCATTCCAAACTGGTTTTCCTCGGGGGGGTTTTATCCAGGGTCATGTTGACCAAAAATACCCGTGTTCATTTCATGCTTGCTTACAGTGTAGATCAACTTACTTGTGTTGTTAAGATATAGAGGAAGTGTTACTTGTTCTGAGTTATATTGCATGTGCTAACTTTGGGTTACGAAAACACTTGCAAGGGCACCTGAAAGAACACTTAACCTACAAAAACTATGGGCAGAAAGTTACTAAAATATTTGCTGTCCTAAAACAGCAAAGGACAGTTTTGAAGATTGAAACTTAGAGCCAATATCAAGGTCAAAGACAGACCTTAGTTGGCAGCGTCATAGGACCTCAGTTTTCTTCAGTGGCTCCATATGGAGGTTATAATTATTTATTTGGCACATTAGTTGATAAGGTGTCTAAAGTTAGTAAATTTGTGCACATATCCTTTCTCTCCTCATTTCATCACCATTATTCTCTTGTAAATTTTAAGAGTGAGCATCTATTACACTTTAGAGTACCATTTGAACATAAGAAATGAGAACCACCTCTTTTCCTACAAGTGCCCCCATTAATTTAAAGATGGTGGAATTCGAACATTAATTTAAAGATTTGATGGAAAACAAAATTGTTTAGGAGAGTAGCCTCCTTGCAAGCTATAACGACTTAATTACAGAGAAGACTTTGGGCATTGAGGAAGTACCCTTAGTGTTAAAGGTGTAATACATGATATTTGAGGACCAAGTTCCAACAACCTTCATTTGAGAGCATTTGTTATGCAACAACATCCATTTTTGAAATTATTTACATAGAATGAGGTTCAGTTTTGATTTGCATGTTCCCCCTATATATCACTCACCATACATAGAATGAGGTTTAGTTTTGATATTGCATGGTCTCGGTTCCCTTGCAAAATTTCTATGGTTCTACATAAAATTTGGAAATGGAACAACGCCCTGCTCTCTTATGGAAGTTCAGCATTGACCGGCTTGCCATTAGGATAGTTCTATGTCAATTTTGGAAGAATGGCCTAGATCAACCCCATAAAATTGCTGATGTGATTATATTCCACTACAATTTGGCCATTTAAAAGGCTTGATTTGGCATGATTTGCCTACTTAAAAGGCTTGATGAATAATTGTAAAGTTCATTTGTTTACGTAATGTTCCCTTCCCCTTGACTGTAACAAAGATGGACTAATTAGTCTAGTCACCCCTCTAGACTATAGTCCCATGGGTAAAAGGGGTTGAGGCACTAAAAGTCACTTAAGGGATTAAAGTGATTTTATTAAAAGGTGACTTTCAGGAAGAAAAGAAAAGGTTAAAGTAACGTAAGTGAAAAATCAAATTACAACCTTAGTAAAAAGCAAAAAGGCAACTTAATTGAGAATTAGATCAGGAGGTATAAAAGAGAGAGGAGACGCCTCACTCCTCATTCTTGTCTATTTTCTCTTTGTGATCACTTGTTCTCTACAACTTACGTTTTGAGGGTTTTGAGTCAAGAAACCCTAGAGGCCAGCAAGGAGGTGAAAGATTCCTTCGTTCCTGGTGCAAGCTTGGCCAAGGAGGTGCAAGATCCCTCCCTCGCCATTCTACTCGGACATAGGTATTCATCAGTGAGGATTTGGAGGCCAGGGCGCAGATCTGAGGTATTTTCCAGCAGTGGGGCTCATCTCCAAGGGAATAAATGTTCTATTTGCTCTAGGAAGGCTAGATCAACCTTTCCAGCTTATACAGGGTTCATTGCTACGGCCATAGCGCTGTTTTGCAACCTTTACTTCATGGTTTCTCTTATTATATGATTTTTGGTGGCTTGGTGAATTTTTGAAGGAGGGGGCAACTCTCATTGAGGAGGCTTAGAGATTTGGAGGAGGACTTAAGGGTTTTAACCCTATAGCTTGCTTCCATCCATCTACTTGGCACTTAATCTACATTTTGACTATATTTTGGAGCTATTTGGAGGTCATTGACTAGAGGGTCGAAATATTGAGTTTATCTAGCTAGCCAGGGCCGTACCAGTCCCAAATCTAGACACATAGAGGCTTACTAGCACCGATCTGAGGGTTCCATCTGTAAAGGGAAAGAAATTAATCTTGTAATAATCCATATTCAGTTGGGGAAGGCCAAGAGGCTCTATATCTTCCTATATTGTACCAGATCTGCAGATCCATGTATGAAGATCAGTGATATTATTAAATAAAGGTGAGATCTGAAGCTTGCTATCTTTTGTTTGTTCATTTTGTTCATTATCTTGTGTTCCAAACTTGTTGTAATGTCATCTATGCAATAAAAACTCAGCAAAACACTTCAACACATCTTTATGTAATAAAACCTGCAAAACAAAACACCAAAGAACAAACAAGAAACCCTAGTCCCTCGCCGAAATTGCTTGGGGACATTACAGTGGTATCAGAGCGAATTTCCTTTGCCAGCATGTGCAAAATACAAATGACCAAGAGAAGAGGCCGTGTGGGATAGCCAGTAGCAGGTATTCCGGAAGGGGAAGAGCCAAAAGTCAGTATGGGAGAAACTCATGAAACAAAAAATGCCACATCTGAAGAGGCAGAAATTTTGGCAGAAAAGGTAGCCCAGACAATGGAGCAGTGCACTACAGAACAATCAAGAATCTATGGAGCACAACCTTGAGGAAATGCAGAACCATCTATCTTTGGGACAGGTAGAACTTAAATTATCCTTTGCTAGTTTGCAAAGAGGACAAGACAGAATGATAGCTTTGATGGAGGAACAGAGTAAACATCAGGGTATTCTCTCTCAATATTTGATGGAACAAAGACATGGTAAAGACCCACCCTTGTTTGGTGGAAGTCATGACGCTGGTGGATCTCGTGGGGGCAATGGAAACCATGAGGAGTCCATACATAAAGGTCATGTGGAGGAGCATGGGCCAAATGATGGAATACCTATTCCATCTCACACAACTAGCAGGACCACCCCTAGGTCGTACATGCCTACCTTCCTAGATGCATAAAGGAGGGACACTCATGCTTTTGATCAAGAAAGTTTTGGTGATGAGTGGGAGACTACAGAAAGGGAGTACAATGCCATGAGTGGGGGGTTCAGGAGACAGGTTTCCGTGGGCCACTTGAAGATGAAAAGGAGATCCAAAGAGTGCTATAAGGGTGATAATGAACTAGGGCGCAAGGCTAGAAGAACGGAGTTACCAAACTTCGATGGATCATAACACATCTTTGCCACGGCTTGGGTGCAAAAAATGGATGCTTACCTCCAATTGAACCCTATGGAAGAAAGGAAGGCTATACAGTTTGCAACATTATACTTGACGGGGAAAGCGCATGAATGGTGGTTTCATGGAATGACCACCTTGGGCCATGGGCGTATTACTTCTTATCAAGAGTTCACTCAGAGGCTTATTGACAGGTTTGATAGAGAGGATCCAAATCGCCATTTCAGGGAGATTACACAGATTAAACAAACAGGATTAGCTGAAACCTTTATTGAGGAGTTTCAAAGATTATCAGTTATGGTTCTAGATGTATCAGAGTCCAGACTACTAATGATGTATATAGAGGGGCTGACTGAACCGGTGAGAGGATGGGTTAAGGCTTTTAAGCTTGTGACCTTGCAAGATGCTATTGAGCGCACCAGAGATCTAGTTGAGGCAGCAAAAAAAACAGATTCACACCCAAACCTCCTATCATTCCTAGGGGCCGTGACATTAGGCCAATGGACAAAGGCAAGGGGAAGTTGGATGAAGCCACAAGAAGGGATTTACGAAGAAAACAACTTTGCTTCACTTGCAAAGAACCTTGGCAACTAGGTCATAGGTGTTTGGGCAAGGGAACGATTCACTGTATAGAAGTGATGTCTGACAATGAAGAGGAGACAAATGATGAA
>ML805344.1:225955-244278 GCA_009831015.1 Picea engelmannii
CTCTCTAGTCAAAAGGGGTTTAATAACCCCAAGGAAGAAAAAGAAAAAAACTTAAGAATCCAACCCTTTTTATTTCTTGTGAAGGTTGTGACTAGGAATTTACTAGATACAAGCTAAAGTTCTTTGTTTTTGAAGTAAAAGGCATCCTTGCAAATTCTCCAGTAGTAGTTTCTTTCCTAGTTTATAGAGTTTAGATCTTAGATTAGATTTGCTTTTGACATTTATGGCAGTGGCCCTTGCGCTCCCACAATGTATTGATACTTTTGTACCTAACAGTCCCATCGATCTATTTGTGGTCGTTTGTTGAACATTAATAATTATCTTATCTTATTATTATTTGCAAAAAGAATATCTTTGCTATTAGCAGTTTGAAATCTTTCACAACTATGAATTATTATTGGGATTGTTAGAACAACAAGTTCATCATACCTTTAGGTCTTCTAGAGACAGGTAGTTGACAATCCACTAGTGAGTCCACTGAGTGGTTGATTAAGTGGTCGATTGGGCTTTCGATTGGTTGGTTAGGTTGACCATGGTAGTCCACTAGTGTGCAGGTTGAGGCAGAATTCAAGGAGTTCGATGTGTGCCCTAACCAATCAAAGTTGACCATGTCTTCCTCATTTCAAGGAAGCTAGTTACACTTTGGTGATTTATATAGATGGTCCTATGGATCGTGTATGCGTAATTTTGTGTGTTTTCCATGTATGTTGAGCAATTCTCACTTTGCTTTAGTACTATAATAGTATCTTTAGATACCATATCTTCTTGGAGTGTATAGCTCATTTGATCTACTAATTCCCTTGTTCTTCAACATGGTATTAGAGTTATTGGTTTGGAGACCTAGCTTATCGTCTACAAGTCTTTTAGAGGTTGTCTCTTGCACACGCTCCTGATGAGTAAGATCTCTTTAGTAGATCGACTCTGGGTTTCAACATGAAGACTGAATCAAGGTTTAGATTCCTATATGAAGATCATGAGTTCCATGCAAGAACCTATGGTTATGAATGGTCACAATTATGGTATGCGGGCACAAGATATGGAAATGTTATAGTAGAGTAAATTGATTTGGCAGTTTACTAAGATCATGGTTTCGGATCCAATGGATGATCGACAAAAGTTTGTCATTGATGAGAAGAAGGACGAGGCTCTAAGTGTTATAACAACCTACATCTCTAGGGAGATTCGCTTAATTTGAGCATAGTTGACTAATCAAGTTTGGAGGAAGCTGAAGACTATTTGATAAGATAGATGAAAGTCAGATTATGTAAATTGAGAAAGAGTCGATCTCTCTTGATTGTCCTCCTTTGACATAATTGAAGATTACTTGGCTCATGTGAAGGAGCTTCAGTTGCAATCAGGTGAATACGGAACAGGTTTTTCGAAGAAAGATGGTCAGCTCATAGAGCTGTTTTGGATGAATTTGAAGACACCCTATGATGTATTTTGTTTGACATTCCATTCTATTTGGGCTTCCAGAAAAGAGGATGGTAAGGATTATTCCTTTGATTGTTTTTGTGGTTTGCTAATTAGGGCACAAGAAAAATTGCCCGATGAAGGGAAACTTGATGTTAAGTGATGAGCCACGAAATTACCATCATTTGACATCTTCTTTTCCTTCTTTTTAACCCTTTATCATTTACATATAACCCTATCTTATCCATTTTAATGCCCATATGCGGGATTTGGGCTCAAGATGTTTTCCAATTGCATTTCTTAATATTTCTTTGAATTTCTGATTAACATTAGGGGAAGTAGCGTGTTTTGTATTTACTTTTGAAGTGGCAACTCACGTGTGAACAAGTTGTTACAGGGTTTTGCTTTAATGGTTCACATATTCTTCAAATCAGGGTCATTGCACATCCATTGCCACAAATTCAGAGTCATTAAATGTTGATACAGTTGTGGGGTTCTCATGTGTTCAAATCTGCTACATAATCAGACCTATAGAAGCTTGCTACAGAATCATGCCTGTTGTAGCTTAGAAGATATATCAGCATATTAAAAGAATTAATACCTTCATCAACGAAGATATATCAGATTTGACATGGTTCCAATATAACTTAGCATTAAATATATCTAAGTATCTGAGCATGATACTAATTCAGCAAAGGTTCCGGCATTTGATTTTAAGTGCATAATTCTGGCACTTAATATATATCGGCATTTATTATATATCAACAATTAAATATATCAACTCCAGCATTATTATATCAGCAGGAATCTTCAGTATATGCCCAATTTAATATTCAGCATCTCATACCTCCAGTATAAGCACGTGACAGTCTAAAAATAGGAATGGGTACACATGCACGAGTCATCTAACTAATAAGCCATGGAATCTGGAAATGATGGATCATTCATTGGCTGAAATATCAGGTCCGTGGAGCTGGACAAATCATGAGATCAAAGGCATCAAAGTTGTTCCAAACTGTTTCCCAGCATATTAGGAGGATTGTCGCTCTATACTTAGAGCTATTGAAGTCATTCTCTTGTATAAATATGCGTGCGCTCTCATGAGCAGAGGTAGTCTTAGGGAGAGTGATATTAGTGTGTGCCAGACTATTGTGAATTGTAAGAGCCGAGCTCCAGTTTTAGACTTTTAATATATAGACTGCTGTTATGTTTTGAGTGTCAAACTACTTGTGTGTTGGTGGTGATTTAGAAGTCGTGAACACAGGCCTACCCGTGGGACAGGCCCCCCTCACAGGTATGGTTTTGTGTTGTATATACATCTCAGTTATTGATTCTTAGATAGTTGCTAGTTCTATTTTTATTTAAGTTTGAATTAATTTGCTGTTGTTGTAAACCTAGGCTGCAGAATGGCCACAGGCTGCATAATGGCCACCTGTGCTATGCTGCATAATCACTAATAAATGTGTTAAGACTCAGATTTATGCAGATTATTGATTTCCTTACCAGTTTTATTTGTGTTTATGATATATGCCAAATCAGTGCTTGTATTTTCTGACCTATAACAGTGTTTGGATAATTATTAATGGAATTGTGGTTTGGAAATCATGTGATCTGCTAATCTAGTCTTGGCATTGGTAGTAGTTTTATTTCTAGCATTTTGATGCATGAATTGAAGTAGGACAGATAGTTCCCTTTGCTTTGGTTTTGTGTGCTGCAGAATCACTTTCCCTGTAACCCCTCTAGGTGAACACACAAGGGAATAGGGTTATGAGAGTTCAGAAACCTTCCCCAAGAGGTACCACCAACTGGGCTAGGGGTTGAAAGTATTGCTAATCCATTTTTATGTTTTTTCTTTGATTTATGCATAATTTAGTTTAGTTGGTCTTTTCTGATAGCTTGGTGAAAGTTCTTTTTTCTGTGTACACTGCACCGAGTGCCTCGCAAGTATATTGAACCCCGGGTTGACAAATTAAGTGACAGAGTGTAGAGTGACACCAATTAATTGGGAATCATATTTATACCTTGTCATTAAGCAACAAGCCCATTTGCTTAAGGGTTGAGGTTGACAAAACTATAGAGGAAGAGGTCGATAATGCAATCAAGAGATAGAACGAGATTGCTCGACCATACTATTAAGGAGAAGCATGACGATCAAACATTGACTAAGAAAGGTAAGAAGAAGAAGACCTGCAGATTTTATAGGAAATTAGGACATATGGAAAAGGCTTGCTAGAAGAAGATTAAAGACCTTGAAGATAAAGTCAAGAAGCTTGAAGGAGACGTGTTGGCTGGATGGTCGATCGACTTGCATCATTAACTTTTAGAAGGTAAGGCAAATAACTATATGTTTTTTGTTAGTGTTTCTCAGGCCTTGCATGCTCACACTTCTCAAAGTGAGTGGATAGTAGTCAAGAATCTTGAAGGAGACGTGGCGGCTAAAGGGTTGACTGACTCGCAACATTGACTTTTAGAAGGTAAGGCAGATAACTTTATGTTTTCTATTAGTGCTTCTCAAGCCTTGCATGCCCACACTTCTCAAAGTGAGTGGATAGTAGACTCTGGTTGTACCCATCACATGGCTAAAGATGCTTCTATCTTTTCTTCATTAAGTAAGGCTATGGAAAAATAAATCTTTGTGGTAGATGATTATGTACTTACTGTAGGTTTTAAACCTTTACAGTATAGCAATGCATACATATCCTTTATAAAACAAAAAGAAAACAATAACATTCACACATAGTACTCAGAGATTTACCTTGGAAACCCTTAAGTGGGAAAACCAACAAATGTTTAGAGCCGCATCTCTAACTCTCATTTGTATTAACTTCACCATTTAAAAATACAATATATATGATTCTGCGACATCCAAAACTTGAATCTGTCAACCCGGATTAGATTCCTTAACTAGAATTATATTACAATGGGTAGAAAAATCGTTGGTCAAAAACCGCCCAAAAATGGATAAAAAACAACCCAATTTTTTTTCCAAGGGATTTGCCCCCGAACCCCCAAATAGGGGGGGGGGGCTACCAGCCCCCATTGTGACCCCCTCGACACACCTGATGCAACATACAACACATGGGGTTAATCGTGCAAAGAATATAACACATACACAACATTCTCCCACTTGTTTTTTTCTTTGCATACAAGGAGCCCAAGGATTACATGATCAACAATGCCCATTGCTCCTCTACACCAAGAGAACTTCTCAATACTTACAAACTTTGTCAACGAATCTACAATATTCTTCAAAGTGTTCACCTTCACCAGCAACACCTTCTTGTCTTCAACAATGTCTTTCACAAAGTGATATTGAACATCAGTGTGCTTTCTCTTAGAAATAGAATGATAAGCAAGGTTCCTTGCCAAAAAAATTGCATCTCTGACTATCACAATCTAACCTGACAACTTGCTCTACAAACCCAATACCTGAACACAATTTCTATAACCATACAACTTCCTTGCTCACATGAGTAGTTGCCATGTATTCAACTTCTGTAGTTGAGAGTGCAACTACAGACTGTCTCTTGCTCATCCAACTGATTGCTCCTCCAAATATGTTAAACACATAACCACTTGTAGATCTTCTGCGATCCAGATATCCATCCCAATCCGCATCAACAAATCCATGTATGTCCAACACTCTGTTTGCACCAGGTGTTCCTTGGTAGCAAATTCCATAATTTGTAGTGTCACGCAAATATTTGAAAACCATTTTTATAGCCGTCCATTGCTCTTTCCTTGTTTTTGACGTATACTTCCTCAAAACTCCCACTGAGAGTGCAATGTACGGTTTAGTATAGACCATTGCATACATCAAACTGCCAACAATACTAGCAGAAGGAACATGAGACATGTCCACTTCCTCTTTCTGTGTCTTGGGACATTGATCTACAAATAACTTTAGACCTACAAGAATAGGGACCTTTATTGGTTTACATTCCTACATATTAAACCTCTGTAATATTGTTTCAACATATTTCCTCTGAATCAACCAAAGTTTCCTGTTTACCCGATCCTTTTAAATTTCCATGCCCAAAATAAATTTTGCAGCACAAACATCTTTCATATCAAATTTAGAAGACAACTGAGTTTTTACCTTCTTGATGATTTCCTTGTTGTTTCCAATTAGCAACATATCATCAACATACATAACTACATAAATAAAATGATCACCAATTAATTTGAAATACACAACGATCAACTTTGCTCCTTGTGAAACCAGGTCCCAATATATAAGTATCAAACTTTTGAAAACCTTTATTAGGATCCTTCTCCTCAACCTCTTGTTGGTCGATGACTTGTTCCCTTTTTTCCTGGAATTTACTAACAAAGTTTTCAAGGGAAACCAATCTTTCCAGACTAAGAGCATCTGGGGTATCTTTGGGGTCATCAACTTTAGTTTCTAGAGTAAAAATGTGTTCTTGCTTGAGCAAGGAGATATTTGCCTCGATTTGTATAGCCATATGAAAAGCTTCTTGGATTGTTCTTGGCCACTTTTTACTGAGGAGAAACCCTAAATGCATTGAAAGTGCATTGGTATAGAGGTAAGTGAGGTACTTGTCTTCAGGGTGATGGCTTCTAGGAATTTGGTGTAGCAAATTTTGAAACCTGATAGTGAATTCCCTGACAGTCTTGTTCTGAGTTTGTTTCATGTGTTCAAGTCTTTTAATCAGCATGTGGATATCTTCTATTTTAATATTCAATCTTTTGAGAAATGTTTCTTCTAATTGGTCCATAGATGTAATGCCGGCATTAGGGAGACCGTCATACCATTTCCTAGCATTGCCATGAAGAGTGGCAGAGAAAAGTTTCATCGCCAAATCTTCAACATCATCACTGATAGGGTGGAGTTGAAAGAAAGCCCAAAAATTATCCATGTGATCTTCGGCTATAACCCCATCATTACCAGTGAATCTAGGGAGCCATTTTTGATACCTCGGAGGCATTTGGCGAGGGTAGCTCAGAATTTTACTCATATCCAAGGGTTTAAAATTATCCGGGTCCCATTAAGAAGCCATGGTTGGCTTTGTCATTAGTGGAGTCGCCATATAATCCTTCTAGGGATCATCAAAAGGAAAAGAGGGGATCACCCTTAATGGAGTCGCCAAGTAAGCTTTGTAAGATAAAGGCTTTGAAGGTAAGGCTTCTCGAAAAGTGTCGTTGAGGAATATTGGCTCAGTGTTCCTCGGTAGAGGCGCCAAAATGTTATCGCACAATTTGTACTTGCCCAAAGCCCAAGGCAAGTGTGTACAGAATTGGCGTAATTGGGAATAACCTATCACTGTCACCTTAATAGGAGATCCCTTTCTATTTAGGAGTATGTCAAGACTACCCCAAGGGAGGCATCCTCGGTGACTTGGGGGTTTGAGAAGGCTAGGGCAAGTAGTCACAAGAAAACCTTTCCCCTCTCATAGATCACTCAAATCAAAGGGTTCTTTATGTCTTATAGAGATGAAGCAAATAAATATATTGTGTACCTGCCCAGAACAAGACAACAAGGCAAAAAAGGGGCACTTTTCAAGTACCAAAATGATTGTTAGTGCTTCATAAGACAATGAACCTTCAAAACGTAAGCTAGCTGATATGAATTTGCAGCAATACAACAGTTTGTAACAACAGTTAGTATTTTATAACAGCCACAAGAATCATGCCTTAAAAGTGCTTGAAAATAACAAGAAGAAATAGCTTTAACCTTGCTGAATGATAAAAGCTTGTTGCAAGCAATTTTGGCAGTGTCTAGCTAGCAAAATAGGTCACTTTTGCAGAGAATTTGCTGCAGTTAGATGGCTGTAGCAATCTTTTGCAATAGCAGCAAATTCTAACGGTCAAAAGTGCAAGAAAACAACATACAAAGTTAGTACTTACCTAGTGAATTGACTAACAATTATCACAATTGAGTTTTGAATGAGTTAAGTGCAAGTTATGTAGGCAAATATATCCAATCAATGTATGTTTGTATGGCTGTAGCAATGTTTTGCTACAACAACAAGTTAGCTTGGGAGTAAGTCTAGTTCAGGATTAGCAAATGTTAGTAAAAGCTTCAAGGATAAAAGTATGAGTGTTTGTTTGATCAATCAACACTTGTAGATGGTAATCTAGTGCCTTTCTAGGGTAAATGGAGTCACTAATGGAAGCAACAAATATTAGAGGAAAGATAGCAATGATAATGATATGTTAAAGGGATGGAAAGGATAAGAAAGGTGTTGGCATCCCAAGGCCTCAAAAATCCACCTCCAAGAGAAAATTGCTAGAAAGTAACAAGGGTTAGGCCCTAGCGATTTCTCCTTTCTTTGAACAAATTGTAATAAAATATGCAATTGGGCATGGAAGTAGGGTTACTAGAGTGCTACAATGATAGGGCTCTAGTATCTACTTCAAGATAGGTGCCTTTAAGAAATTTTAGCACATGGAAGACTATAGGGAAAAAGATAATAACATATGTCTTTCCCCTAGGGTTTCAAGCAAACAATTTCATAATCTTAGACATGAAACAAGTAAAATTAACCATAAGCATTCATTCACAATAAAGAAATGCAGACTTTCCAYTTACTTCACCAAGAATAATCAAGCAAAACACCCTAGTTGAAGATCCTCCACATGAAAATTGCCAAAGTACACCAATAAATGCCTCCTCCAAGAAGTGCACACCACTAATTTCAGCCAAGAAACCTTAAAGAAGGCCGAATTTCAGACCACCACTTGTGTGATGAGTGAATTATGAAAAAATATGAGAGTTTTATCTCTTATTTATACAATATCAATGACCTTTAATTATTTTTTAGGTCATAAAAGGTCGACATGGCCAAATTACATCAAAAATCCATTTTTTACATAAATTCGACAATTAAAACCCTAATTTCACTTTTAGAGACGACACCATGCCCTTCTAGGGTGACGTTAGCCCCTTGGGATGGAACGCTAGGCCTCAAATGCAAAACGCTTGGCCTCCAAAGGCCTCAAATGCTGCCACACGTGCCAACTAGCACCAAACTGTCCTCGTAAATGCCAAACCCTAACTGGATGACGTCAGGGGCCTTCAATGGCCAATGTCATGGTGGAAGGGCAAGACCCCCCTGGGTCTAGACCTGCCAGAGTGTCTCGGGGAAACGTCCTTCTTTCTTCCTGGTGCCATCCTCTGGTGTCTCTCTGCCCCTGGTTGGGGTCACAACATCCATCTGCTGGGCTTTCAGCCCCATGGAGGTCCGAGCTAATCATCTCTCCATATGTACTTGTTCATCGAGCATGGTCCTGCAGCAACAACAAGTATGCCCTCCATGGGCTCATAAGTCACAGGGATCATAGCAAGGTCAATCACATACAATAATCAAATTACCCAAACATGTGCATCAAATCCCCCTTTACCCAGACAAATGCTCAAAGACGTTATGCAGTTTAACAAGTCAGGTTTGGAGAGGGTCTCAAGATGTTCTATTGGGCTAATCCTCCTCAAGTTTGGGGTGTTTCCCAGGTGAAGACCAATCTAGGTCATGTAAGTGTGTGAAATGGTGTAGGGGGGATGTTTGGGCAAAGGGTGCAGTGATAACAGGGGAATGTAGGTCTTGCCTGTGGGTGCCTCTGTAGAAGGCGAGCTGCACCTTGTCATGGATGCCATTGTTTCCTAGCCCATTCAATGCCTTTTATTCTTTGTCTTATTTCTTTTTCTTTTCAAGAGAATAGCTGGGGGACATTGTCCTGACGTGGTGACAACGTTACCCACAAGCATTTCATGGAAATGAGAAGGCTGGCTCGTGATGAGACCCCCTTTCTCTTGGCTATGCCACCAAGAGCCACTACCCTGGTTTGGTGACCAGATAGATGGTAGTGTCATACCGCTACATGCCCATGGACCTAATAGGTCGGCTCATGATGAGACCTCCCATCCACCACCTAGACCTTGAGTTTTATTTTATCTTCCGGGTCTGCTTTTCTTACTGAGAAGCCTTTTATTGCTTTCTCGAGAATCCATGGGCGAAGCATCTCAAAGGTTTTATTTTGGCTTTTAACTCTTGCCAGCTACTTTTACCCTCTGGGCCTTTAACCCCTTCTTCCCACAAGGCAAGGTACAACCCTTCCTAGTGTGGCAAACCCAATGCTCGAACCAAGGTAGGGGAAGATGAGAGGGATAATGATGAAAAATGGTAAGTATGGAAGGAATGGACGATGACCTTTCATAGACCCAGCTAGTGGCAACTCATCCTAAAGGGAACGAACTTACTAGGGCATTCTGTCACCCCCCTAGGTATGAACAAGTTAAAGAGCATAATTTCCAAGCAAACGTTATGAAATGAAGGAGAGTTCAATGCAACATATTCAAATGCTTTGAAAATTAGAGTGACACATACCATGATACTCGGACTCATTACCTCATGGAACAAGACCCACTGCTACTTCAAGACCAGGCTGGTGGGATGGATGCTGCTGCTGCTGATAGATGGGATGCACTTAAGAAAAGATGGGCCCTCTAGGGCCAAGCTCAAGTCGTATGAATCTCGGTACTCCATGTTTAGGACCTGTGGGCCTCGAGACATAATCTCCTTAGTTATCCCTAGGATAGGGGATAACACAAACCAACTCTTTCTTTCCCTTCACTGTTAAACCTTCTGGCTGTTACATATATTCAAGATCCCCATGAAGGAATGCTATCTTTACGTCCATCTATTCTATTTCAAGATCAAAAGTAGCAACAACAAACAAAAGAAATCTAATAGAAGTCAATTTAGCAATAGGAGAAAAAATGTCACCAAAATCAATTCCCTCTACCTCGGAATACCCCTTTGCTTCTAGGCGAGCTTTATACTTTTGCACTTTACTTTTTGCATTCAACTTCTTTTCAAACACCCATTTGGTACTAATGGGATTTCTTCCAGCTGGAAACTCAACTAGATCCCAAGCCTCATTCTTATCCAAGGTTGCCATTTCTTCAACCGGGCCTTCTTCCAGAGTTTACCATCCTCTGAATCCATTGCCTCCCTAACAACTCTAGGATCGTCATCAATAATAGATAAAGCCTAACTACTACGAAAATAAGGTGGAGTATACCATTCTGGTTGCCTTCTTTCTCGAACCGATCTCCTTAATACTGGAGTATGAGGTTCTTCTTCTTCTTTTGTTTCATGTTCTTTTGTTGAGTCAAATTCTTCACCCTCCAACTCAAACTCTATTGTCTTTGTTTTTTTTTTCCTTTGGTAGGACTTCCTGTTTGGGAACATCTTTAACCTCTCTAAAGACCACATCCCGACTGTAAACAATCTTCTTAGTTACTGGGTTCCAAAGTTTATTGCCTTTTATACCATCTTTATAACCAATAAAGATACACTTTTCAGCTTTATTATCCAACTTACTCCTATTTTCCTTTGGAACATGTACATAAGCATCACAACCAAAAACTCTTAAGATGTTCAAGAGAGGGTTTTTTACCAATCCATGCCTCATGCCGAGTTTTGTCCACCAACGTTGATGAGGGTGATCTATTTACCAAGTAACATGCAGTACCCACTGCCTCTGCCTAGAATTCTTGTCCTAACCTAGCACCTTTGAGCATGCTCCTTGCTTTTTCGATCATCGTCTTATTCATCCTTTTTGCAACCCCATTCTGTTGAGATGTGATGGAGTAGTCTTTTGCCTTGCTATACCACACTTTTTACAGAATTCCTCAAATTCATTCTTGCAGAACTCTCCACCATTATTTGTCCTCGACACCTTTTTTTTCTTCTTTGTTTGATTCTCCAGAAGAGCCTTAAACTCTTTAAATTTACTAAAGACCTCAGATTTCTTTCAGAGGAAATAAATCTCTGTGTTCCTCAAGAAATCAGCAATGAACGGTACATAGTACATAGATTTACCTAATGATGGAACAGGAACAGGTCCAAACACGTCACCTTGTACTAACGCTAAGATTCCCTTTGCTCTTGTAGCACCATATGAGAAACTTACCTAATTCCGTTTTACCATATATGCAAATGTTCACAAAAATTGAAATCCAGTGTGCAATCAGACATACCTTCAACCATACCTTTATTGTGTAGTGCTCGAAGGCTCTTCTCTCAAATATGTCGTAGTCTATCTTTGATGTCGTAACATTGTATTTTCTCCAGAGACAGTGGGCGTTTTGTCTTCTTCATTTCCACCCTCAGGAAGAACAACTATGTTACACCCGTTACTGATAGTGCTTCTCAACAACTTGTACAAAGTTCTATTCCGAACTCTCCTCATCAACACCATTGATTCTTGAACCATTTTGCAGGTTTCATTTTCAAACACAGTATGTACACTTGCATCACTCATCTTACTTATAGATATCAAGTTTCTAGCCAAGTTTGGAATGTGCAAAACCTTAGGGAGTGTTCTGATCCATCTATCCTTGAGCAACAACTTGACTTTTCCTCGTCCTGTTATTTTGGTTGTCGAGTCATCCCCTAGGAAGACGTCACCTCCATTATATTTTTCATATTCACAAAACCACTCCCTGTGGGGAGTCATATGAAAAGAAGCACCTGAATCAATCATCCATACTTCATGATCTGCATGTGTGCTTGAAAAAGCCAAGTACACATTCCCTCCTTCCTTTGAGGAGGTCTTCCCTTCTATGGAAGGAACATCATCAGATCCTTTCCCTCGCTCAACACTTTTTGATCTACAATCCCTCTTGTAATGCCCAATTTTATCACAGTTCTAGCATTTCCTTAAAGATTTTCCTAGAGATTTAGATCTATCTCTAGATTTAGATCTCCCACTCGAGGACTTATTTATTTTTATTTGGGGAATGTCCTCTTCCTGAAGATTTAGATCTACCTCTAGATTTAGATTTCCCACTCAAGGACTTATTTATTTTTATTTGGGGAACGTCCTTTTACAGATAAGGCATCCGTGCTTTGACTATCCATAGTTTTCTAGCTCATTTCTTCTTATAACAAGGATGAAACCACATTATCAAACTTTAATGTTGCTGCATTACTCCCAATAGCTACAACTAGACTATCCCATGAATTTGGCAAAGAACACAGTAAACTAATGCACTTATCTTCATAAATTTTTTTAATGTTGATAAACAACAATTGACTTGCCACAATATTGAAGGCATTTAGATGCTCTGTCACTGAGTCTCCATCATTCATCCTCGAGCTTCTTCCGAAGGAAAAGTTTGTTTACCAGGGACTTAGATTGATACAAAGCTCCTAACTTATCCCATAACGCCTTGGCTGTAGCTTCTCTTGAGACATTCAGTTACACTGAATCTGAAAAACACAACTGGATTGTGCTATTTTCCTTCCTATCCAACTTCGTCTAGTCTTAGGTTGACATACCCGTAGGTGTAGTACTGGGATGACCCATTGTTCTTTGTCTATGGAAAGATTCTACATCTTGAGCTTCCATAGCTTAAAGCTTTGCCCATTAAATTTCTCGATCTAAATTTTAGAACTACTCGCCATTCTCTTTCACCATAAGAATCACCACTATAGATCTCTCACTAAAACCAGGTCTATCACAAACCCAAGATAACCAAACCCTTAGCAACAAAGGCGTCCCCTTGAAGCCAATCATTGCTCTGATACAAAATGTAGGTTTTAAACCTTTACAATATAACAATGCACACACATATTTTTTATAAAACAAAAAGAAAACAATAGCATTCACACATAGTACTTAGAAATTTACCTTGGAAACCCTTAACCGGGAAAACCAACAAATGTTTAGAGCCACACTTCTAACTCTCGTTTGTATTAACTTCACCATTTACAATACAATATAAATATGATTTTGTGACATCCAAAACCCTAATCCGTCGAGCCAGATTAGATTCCTTGCCCTGAATTATATTACAATGGGCCTAAAAATCATTGGCCAAAAATCGCTCAAAAATTGACTAAAAACAACCCAATTTTTATTTAAATTTATGTTGGGGGCTTGCTGGCGCGTGGGGCTAATCGTGCAAATAGTATAATACATACCCAACACTTACTGTTGTTGGTTGTGGTAAAATTGAATGTTAAAATGGTGTAATCACTGATGTGTATCATTTATGGAGTTTGAGTGCCAATTTATTGGCTGTACCCCAACTAACACAAATTGATAAGAAATTAGAGTTTTAGCTAGATAGGTTTGTTGTGAAAGATATGGGCAAGAACTTTGTTGTTGTTGTTAAGGGTGGTATTAACCCTAAGGACAGACTGCATTATTTTTGTGACTTTTCCGAGAAAGATCCAGGACCTTTTGCTCTCATAGCCAAGATCGATGACTGGAGCAAAATTGGGCATGGAATCTTTGAAGCAGATGGTCAGACATGACATAGTTATTGGACTACCTAGGGTTGTTTCCCCCAATGGTGTATGTGAAGGGTGTGTGCTTGGGAAGCATCACTAGGATGCATTCGAAATAGGGAAGGCTTAGAGAGAAAAGACTCAGTTGGAACTTGTCCACAATGACCTATGTTCCCTTAACAAACCATCACCAACAGTTGTGAAGTATGTTTTGACTTTCATTGATGATTTTTCCCATGTATTCTTGGTTATATTTCTTGAAGAATAAGGATCATGTCATTTGAGAAATTCAAGGATTCTAGCGCATTGGATGAAAAACAAAGTCATCAACATCTGAAATGTTTAAGATCAGACAATGGAGGAGAACATGTGGGCAAGGCCTTTGAGAGCTACTTGTCACAAAATGGTATCTCCAGGTAGAGATTTGTACCTTAAACACCTTAGTAAAACGATGTTGCTGAAAAGAAGAATCAAACTTTGGTTCCATGGTGTCTGTTTTAGTCCCAAGGAATGCCAACTAGTTTTTGGGCAGAAGCTGTTTATTGCTCAAATTATCCTCTCAACTCGATTTCGACTAATGTTGTATGGGAGATGACTCCTCTTGAGAAATTGAGTGGGAAAAAATGCTCGGTTGTACTAGCCTTGAGAGAAGCCTATGGTATGTACATGACACATGTACTTCATCTTGAGCATATTCATGAAGTTTTCAGCTGTCCAAAACTTGTGCAATTTTCAGATTTGATTTTCAGCTATATATGTTCTTTATGCATTGTTATTTACAGCCATATATGTCTTGCTGATTTGACATAAGTAAAAAGACAATCGTTAAAGTGATTTGGCATCTAAGTGAAGAGTATAAGGGGCTGATTTTACTGCTGTAAAAGAGTAATTTCAGATTTGGTTATTTGCTGATAAGTTGCTCTAAAAGGGCTGAAACTTATCTCTTTGGTTTGGTATCTTTTATCCTTGAATTGCCGAGAAGTTTGGGCTGTTTGGAAGTGAAACATTGTACTTTTTCCGCTGCTGTTTTGTACCTTGTTTTACAGCAGCCCTAAGGCTGAAAATTCACAGGGCTAAGATCCGAGAAACCTTCTAGGTTGAAATTGAAATTTCTGTTTTGCATTGAAGTTTGAATTCCCCCATCCCCTAACCTTCGTGAAACATGGGTATTTCCAAACCAAAATTTAATTGTTCAGGATTTGAATAAGAAGTTCATCCTCTGAAGATGCAACTCAGCATCTGCAATGAATACGTTCAAGCTTTGAATTTACCCACAAGAATGTTCTGGTTCTTGCCCTGGCCCTGAATCAAGAACTGTGTGATCTCCACAGGTTTACATCCATTATTATGTCTTCAAAATCCACTGCAGAAGAAAACAAGATGATTCACTGAAAACAAAGCAGGAACACTTTAACCCAAACACATCCAGTTTTTGATTGGAAGGTTGAGGTCAGAGGCTACCGCTGACAACATTTCAGTCACTTCTAGTGGTACTTTTCCACTATGAAATGTTTTGGAATCATGTGTCTCTGTTTTAATGAGCATGTGATTTACTGGTTTCATCTATATTAGGACGACTTCTCTATTGCATAGTCAAGTGCTTTTCCCTCTTGCATCTGTAGTAGGAAGACTTCCTCAGCAACTGCCTAATTGTTAACCTTTCTTGCTGTGTTGTTATTTCATGCAGTTGACTATTTTAGCCCCACTGCATTTAGGCGCTAGTTTTGAAATTGGCTTCTGACATTATATGTGTTACCATACTTTCTATGAATAGGGTCCATTATAATACTGGAAAATGCCTATTTGTTTAGATCACCACATCTTTTTTCTGAGCTATCGAACCATATCTGAGTGTGCTAAGAAGATTTTTGCAATTGAGTTTTATATCCATGCCAGTCCAAAGTGAAGTTGAGTTTGTCGAACTAACCCACTTTTTCTGGAAAGATCATTAGGAGATTCAGGAGTCTCAACAAAACATGTTTCCTTGACATGTAAATAGATGAGATATTGGCGTTTGCTTTGTCTTTTGTACATGTGTGGAGTGACAAAGATCATATGTCTTATTCATAAGGAGCTGAATCTTTGTTAGGGTGTTTGCTGCAGAGGCAACATGTGAGACTTTTCCCATTGTGTCACAGCAGAATGGAAGATATTTTGCCTAAAGGTCTCTCTGCAAGGTATATTATTGACATAGGAATACATCCTTGTCAATTTGCAGAAATTATTCTCGTTCTCATGCCAGTGCTGACAATAGTCTTTTTATTCATATACTGAATGTTTATCTTGGTTGGGGAATCTCTTAGGTTGTTTTTAACTTTAATGAGTATCATGATTTAAAAATTTTCATTCTTTATATTAGTTGAGTTTTAAACAAATCGAGACATGTAGCATTTACACTGGTACAAAAAGGTTTTCTTGGTTGCGGAATTTACCATTTATGATCATCACGATATCATAAATTTCATTCTTTATATTGGACCTTGATTAAGTTCTGGCCATCTGCAGACTTGTGGCATTCAACTTAGGCTACCTACCGGGAGGCAGCAAAGAGCTAATTACAAGGTCAGAAACAACATTGCTGGCCTTAGATGCTGCAGCTAAAGTTTTGGGATCTGGTGGACTAATCAGTGTTATGTCATACATTGGACATCGTGGAGGCCGGTAATACTTAATTTATTCTTTTTTATCCAAATGTATGGACTGCTCTCGGCCAATATTTTCTTATTCTTTTGCCCTGATAATGAGTGGAGTGTTCACTCTAAACATGTTGGTTGAAAATCCTTTATGCAGCAATGAACCAGAGAAAATTGATAATATGTAGCTGTGAAAGCCTCCATAGTAAGATATTTAAGGTTTTTAAATATTTGAATAATTCATTATTCCTGTTTTCTAAAATTTGAAATAATACTTTTATCATTTTTAAAGATCATATCTTTTGATGTAGACTAATATTATTTAGCTTATACATAATTTCAAATATTGAATTATATCCCAAGGGGTTAGCTCAACCGCTTGTTGCCAATGTTGCTGGGCCAACAGGTGCCCAATTCAAATACCTCTGGGTTAAGCGCACTAGTCTATACCTATGGGCTTACTAGGGATGCCATCCACGCACGCATATGAGGAAGCATCCCCTGGGTTTCCCTGTGAGGTTCCTTAGAAAAGAAATTTAAATATTGAATTGATTGTTTAACATCAAGGTGGATTAAGAGATCTCTTTTACTTCTTACTGTGCTCCATTCACATAATATGATACACGATGAACTCCTCTCTTATATAATTTCTTTTACATAATTTTCATTCATCATGCTTCACAAAATTTGAGATATTGAATTGATCGTTCAGCATCAAAGTATATTAAGATATCTCATTTACTTCTCACGGTGCTCCATTCACATGATATACAGGATGAACTCCTCTCTTATAATTTTCCATTCATCATGCTTCACAAACATGTCCTTATCTGATGATTTTTGTGCCATACAGGGAAGAGTACGAGACAGTAAGAAGCTTCGCTACGAAATTGCCGACGACAACCTGGGTTTCTAGTGAGTATGAAATACTAAATCGTCCATCCGGGCCAGTGCTTATCTTTTTGTTCAGGAGATGATTCAGTTCAGAAGTAATGTACAAGGACAATGAGGCAGGGTGCAGCAGCTGGGATGTTGTCACCAACATGCCAATAAAGTTCTGTGTTTCTGGTTAGTACGGAATTTTAAAGGTGGTGGAGTGTATTCCTGCTCTCCGTTTTGTCGGAAGATGATCCACATGGAAATCGTGTTTCAGAAAATAGGGCATTTCTTTGTATGATCCATTCATGGAGTTAGGGGTGTTTAATATTTCTGTTCAATTGTCTAAGCTATCGTGAAGTCAGCATTTATTTATTGCAATTGTAGTAGTATCCAGTAGGCGTGATTATTGCAGTATCTAGTAGCTGATAGGTGCTCAATTGCTCAAGTCCACTCGAAAGTTGTAAACAATTATTATTTTGTTTCTCGTGATGTGTTATTAACTTATTTGCCACATATTTATTGAAATTTCTTGAAGATGCATGGAGCTATGTTGTTGGTGTGTACTTGACCTTATAGTAGGATGTAAGTCGACCCAGGATAGTACCCACATGAGCAGTAGATGGCCAGTATAAATATACAAGCCGAACCATCATCACTCACAAAGTGGTATGATTATTTGACACACTATTACATCTTGGGTTATTCGGATGTTATTTCCAGTAATGTATTCTTGAGTTGTCCTTTGGATGCCATTATTTTTCAGGTTATGTGCTTTGGCAATGGCAATGCCCCACTTGCATTGCCCAAAACAAAGAGAGTCCTTTGGATATTTGTTGAAAGCTATGAAGCACATAATAATCAAAATAAGACTTGATGATAATGTAAAGCAAATTGGGAGGTGCAAAAACTGAAAATGCTGGATTCAAATATGATTATTTGAGAATATTCTCATATTATTGAGTGCTTGGCATTGCAGATCCTCCGGAACATTATAAACTGTGATGGCATATCTAAAACTGAACATGATGGTAGCATGTCTTTTGTGTTTTGAATATCAAATCACAGCCCTTTATTATTGTTGAGCTACTAGTAAATAACACAATATTACAAGAGGTGGCCTATTTATGCTTCTAAATTG
>ML805344.1:254889-268147 GCA_009831015.1 Picea engelmannii
CTGATTTAAAACATATGAAAGGGATGCTTACTAATCAAAGGTTACTTGAACAGGGGAACAACAGAGTTCTGCGATGGAGTCTTTGGCTAGATGGTTATGATTTTGATATTCAATACAAGCCTGGTAAGGAAAATTGCATTGCATACCTACTGACAAGAGAAGCCGCACCTACAACAGACAGAGATAAAACAATCAAATGGCTTCATCCTCCCTGAGCTCCATGGCTATGGAAGCTCCACCAGGATTCAAATGGATCTTGGTCTGTACAGACTGTACATATTGTTTCTGTTTTGATTGTTTAACCTGTCATATAAAGAACAGTCCAACTAGTCTACGTATTTTAGAATTCTGGATTGATAAATATAATGGTTATGAATCATATGGTAGATATTTCAGAGAAAATAGAGATTTATTCAGAGGAATAATGACTGGTGGACCACATCAAGGACAAGTCTACATTAGCCTCTACTCTCCTACACTATCGTATGAAGATTACTGCAAAATATTACATCAAATAAAATATGATGGCTATTGCTGGATAACATTTGAATGTGATTTGTTCAAAGATTATTATTATTCTTGGTCAGGTTGGCTGTATCTATTGTTTTGGCAATACTGTCCTAGGGATGCAGATTTCTTCAACAAGACAGATAAAGAAGCCTTTAAGATTTGGTTTCATGCCGAAGTCTGCGAAGCTGCTCAACATGAAGCATGGTTTGTGTTCAACTTATCATACATGAGCAGTGAACTCCACTATGTACCAACAAAACTGCACCAACCTCCTTGCTATAAAGTTACTAGTACTTATTATGGTAACTTATGTGATCCTGAAAATGAACTAATTCCTGCAATGCAAGGATCACCTTTCTACAGGTGCTTCAGTGGACTTCCTCCTTTCTCGTCATTTCACAGCTCACCTCCGTCCAGTCACGAGTATAATAGTGATTTCTCTTTCGACTCTTTAGCAGAATTTAATATTCAGAATATGCTAGAAGCGTGATGGACCCAGTAGTCCATATTTGTAAAATCATGTCTATCGGGCCGACAGTGGTGTCCCGACGGTTCGTGGGTTCCGTAAACTCCACAGTGTTAAGATTAGGAATATTTGCTTTAGTCTATGTCATTCTAGAAAAGATATGATGGGTCCCCATATGGCCGAGCCTCCAAGGGATGAGATAACAGCTGTAGTCCACAGCTGCCCCATCTATCAATTCATAGAATCTTTGTAACTGGCAGTTGCCCGTAGCTCTTTACCGGGAACCTGCTTAGAGTTGTATAAATAAGTGTCTCCTCTCCTCATTCTAGGCATCCGGGAATTGAGTCGAGAGAGTCTAAGTTAGTATCTAGAGTCGAGCAGTGTGTATCCTCTTTGCTTCTCTTGCCTTCGGGATCCTGAGTTAGCAAATGAAAAGCACTGATCTCATGTGTATTTGAGAGCCAATTTATTGGCTGTACCCCAACTAACACAAATTGATAAGAAATTAGAGTTTTAGCTAGATAGGTTTGTTGTGAAAGATATGGACAAGAACTTTGTTGTTGTTGTTAAGGGTGGTATTGACCCTAAGGACAGACTGCATTATTTTTGTGACTTTTCCGAGAAAGATCCAGGACCTTTTGCTCTCATAGCCAAGATCGATGACTGGAGCAAAATTGGGTATGGAATCTTTGAAGCAGATGGTCAGACATGACGTAGTTATTGGACTACCTAGGGTTGTTTCCCCCAATGGTTTATGTGAAGGGTGTGTGCTTGGGAAGCATCACTAGGATGCATTCGAAATAGGGAAGGCTTAGAGAGAAAAGACTCAGTTGGAACTTGTCCACAATGACCTATGTTCCCTTAACAAACCATCAACAACAGTTGTAAAGTATGTTTTGACTTTCATTGATGATTTTTCCCATGTATTCTTGGTTATATTTCTTGAAGAATAAGGATCATGTCATTTGAGAAATTCAAGGATTCTAGCACATTAGATGAAAAACAAAGTCATCAACATCTGAAATGTTTAAGATCAGACAATGGAGGAGAACATGTGGGCAAGGTCTTTGAGAGCTACTTGTCACAAAATGGTATCTCCAGGTAGAGATTTGTACCTTAAACACCTTAGTAAAACGATGTTGCTGAAAAGAAGAATCAAACTTTGGTTCCATGGTGTCTGTTTTAGTCCCAAGGAATGCCAACTAGTTTTTGGGCAGAAGCTGTTTATTGCTCAAATTATCCTCTCAACTCGATTTCGACTAATGTTGTATGGGAGATGACTCCTCTTGAGAAATTGAGTGGGAAAAAATGCTCGGTTGTACTAGCCTTGAGAGAAGCCTATGGTATGTACATGACACATGTACTTCATCTTGAGCATATTCATGAAGTTTTCAGCTGTCCAAAACTTGTGCAATTTTCAGATTTGATTTTCAGCTATATATGTTCTTTATGCATTGTTATTTACAGCCATATATGTCTTGCTGATTTGACATAAGTAAAAAGACAATCGTTAAAGTGATTTGGCATCTAAGTGAAGAGTATAAGGGGCTGATTTTACTGCTGTAAAAGAGTAATTTCAGATTTGGTTATTTGCTGATAAGTTGCTCTAAAAGGGCTGAAACTTATCTCTTTGGTTTGGTATCTTTTATCCTTGAATTGCCGAGAAGTTTGGGCTGTTTGGAAGTGAAACATTGTACTTTTTCCGCTGCTGTTTTGTACCTTGTTTTACAGCAGCCCTAAGGCTGAAAATTCACAGGGCTAAGATCCGAGAAACCTTCTAGGTTGAAATTGAAATTTCTGTTTTGCATTGAAGTTTGAATTCCCCCATCCCCTAACCTTCGTGAAACATGGGTATTTCCAAACCAAAATTTAATTGTTCAGGATTTGAATAAGAAGTTCATCCTCTGAAGATGCAACTCAGCATCTGCAATGAATACGTTCAAGCTTTGAATTTACCCACAAGAATGTTCTGGTTCTTGCCCTGGCCCTGAATCAAGAACTGTGTGATCTCCACAGGTTTACATCCATTATTATGTCTTCAAAATCCACTGCAGAAGAAAACAAGATGATTCACTGAAAACAAAGCAGGAACACTTTAACCCAAACACATCCAGTTTTTGATTGGAAGGTTGAGGTCAGAGGCTACCGCTGACAACATTTCAGTCACTTCTAGTGGTACTTTTCCACTATGAAATGTTTTGGAATCATGTGTCTCTGTTTTAATGAGCATGTGATTTACTGGTTTCATCTATATTAGGACGACTTCTCTATTGCATAGTCAAGTGCTTTTCCCTCTTGCATCTGTAGTAGGAAGACTTCCTCAGCAACTGCCTAATTGTTAACCTTTCTTGCTGTGTTGTTATTTCATGCAGTTGACTATTTTAGCCCCACTGCATTTAGGCGCTAGTTTTGAAATTGGCTTCTGACATTATATGTGTTACCATACTTTCTATGAATAGGGTCCATTATAATACTGGAAAATGCCTATTTGTTTAGATCACCACATCTTTTTTCTGAGCTATCGAACCATATCTGAGTGTGCTAAGAAGATTTTTGCAATTGAGTTTTATATCCATGCCAGTCCAAAGTGAAGTTGAGTTTGTCGAACTAACCCACTTTTTCTGGAAAGATCATTAGGAGATTCAGGAGTCTCAACAAAACATGTTTCCTTGACATGTAAATAGATGAGATATTGGCGTTTGCTTTGTCTTTTGTACATGTGTGGAGTGACAAAGATCATATGTCTTATTCATAAGGAGCTGAATCTTTGTTAGGGTGTTTGCTGCAGAGGCAACATGTGAGACTTTTCCCATTGTGTCACAGCAGAATGGAAGATATTTTGCCTAAAGGTCTCTCTGCAAGGTATATTATTGACATAGGAATACATCCTTGTCAATTTGCAGAAATTATTCTCGTTCTCATGCCAGTGCTGACAATAGTCTTTTTATTCATATACTGAATGTTTATCTTGGTTGGGGAATCTCTTAGGTTGTTTTTAACTTTAATGAGTATCATGATTTAAAAATTTTCATTCTTTATATTAGTTGAGTTTTAAACAAATCGAGACATGTAGCATTTACACTGGTACAAAAAGGTTTTCTTGGTTGCGGAATTTACCATTTATGATCATCACGATATCATAAATTTCATTCTTTATATTGGACCTTGATTAAGTTCTGGCCATCTGCAGACTTGTGGCATTCAACTTAGGCTACCTACCGGGAGGCAGCAAAGAGCTAATTACAAGGTCAGAAACAACATTGCTGGCCTTAGATGCTGCAGCTAAAGTTTTGGGATCTGGTGGACTAATCAGTGTTATGTCATACATTGGACATCGTGGAGGCCGGTAATACTTAATTTATTCTTTTTTATCCAAATGTATGGACTGCTCTCGGCCAATATTTTCTTATTCTTTTGCCCTGATAATGAGTGGAGTGTTCACTCTAAACATGTTGGTTGAAAATCCTTTATGCAGCAATGAACCAGAGAAAATTGATAATATGTAGCTGTGAAAGCCTCCATAGTAAGATATTTAAGGTTTTTAAATATTTGAATAATTCATTATTCCTGTTTTCTAAAATTTGAAATAATACTTTTATCATTTTTAAAGATCATATCTTTTGATGTAGACTAATATTATTTAGCTTATACATAATTTCAAATATTGAATTATATCCCAAGGGGTTAGCTCAACCGCTTGTTGCCAATGTTGCTGGGCCAACAGGTGCCCAATTCAAATACCTCTGGGTTAAGCGCACTAGTCTATACCTATGGGCTTACTAGGGATGCCATCCACGCACGCATATGAGGAAGCATCCCCTGGGTTTCCCTGTGAGGTTCCTTAGAAAAGAAATTTAAATATTGAATTGATTGTTTAACATCAAGGTGGATTAAGAGATCTCTTTTACTTCTTACTGTGCTCCATTCACATAATATGATACACGATGAACTCCTCTCTTATATAATTTCTTTTACATAATTTTCATTCATCATGCTTCACAAAATTTGAGATATTGAATTGATCGTTCAGCATCAAAGTATATTAAGATATCTCATTTACTTCTCACGGTGCTCCATTCACATGATATACAGGATGAACTCCTCTCTTATAATTTTCCATTCATCATGCTTCACAAACATGTCCTTATCTGATGATTTTTGTGCCATACAGGGAAGAGTACGAGACAGTAAGAAGCTTCGCTACGAAATTGCCGACGACAACCTGGGTTTCTAGTGAGTATGAAATACTAAATCGTCCATCCGGGCCAGTGCTTATCTTTTTGTTCAGGAGATGATTCAGTTCAGAAGTAATGTACAAGGACAATGAGGCAGGGTGCAGCAGCTGGGATGTTGTCACCAACATGCCAATAAAGTTCTGTGTTTCTGGTTAGTACGGAATTTTAAAGGTGGTGGAGTGTATTCCTGCTCTCCGTTTTGTCGGAAGATGATCCACATGGAAATCGTGTTTCAGAAAATAGGGCATTTCTTTGTATGATCCATTCATGGAGTTAGGGGTGTTTAATATTTCTGTTCAATTGTCTAAGCTATCGTGAAGTCAGCATTTATTTATTGCAATTGTAGTAGTATCCAGTAGGCGTGATTATTGCAGTATCTAGTAGCTGATAGGTGCTCAATTGCTCAAGTCCACTCGAAAGTTGTAAACAATTATTATTTTGTTTCTCGTGATGTGTTATTAACTTATTTGCCACATATTTATTGAAATTTCTTGAAGATGCATGGAGCTATGTTGTTGGTGTGTACTTGACCTTATAGTAGGATGTAAGTCGACCCAGGATAGTACCCACATGAGCAGTAGATGGCCAGTATAAATATACAAGCCGAACCATCATCACTCACAAAGTGGTATGATTATTTGACACACTATTACATCTTGGGTTATTCGGATGTTATTTCCAGTAATGTATTCTTGAGTTGTCCTTTGGATGCCATTATTTTTCAGGTTATGTGCTTTGGCAATGGCAATGCCCCACTTGCATTGCCCAAAACAAAGAGAGTCCTTTGGATATTTGTTGAAAGCTATGAAGCACATAATAATCAAAATAAGACTTGATGATAATGTAAAGCAAATTGGGAGGTGCAAAAACTGAAAATGCTGGATTCAAATATGATTATTTGAGAATATTCTCATATTATTGAGTGCTTGGCATTGCAGATCCTCCGGAACATTATAAACTGTGATGGCATATCTAAAACTGAACATGATGGTAGCATGTCTTTTGTGTTTTGAATATCAAATCACAGCCCTTTATTATTGTTGAGCTACTAGTAAATAACACAATATTACAAGAGGTGGCCTATTTATGCTTCTAAATTGCATTACATGTTCATTTCAAGAGCACAAAAAAATAAATTGTCTATTATATGGTTGAGATGGTTAATGACCTAGGGTCAAACCCCGGTGGGCATAGAGCTCTCAATTATAAGTTGGTTGAGTTTGACAAGTTTCATATGCAACATTGATTTGAAATAATGCTTAACATGTTTATTTCCTACAATTATGTCTCCTCTTGCATTGAAAGACATGAATGAAGATAACATTAGTTCTTTGCTTTAGGAATTGGAATGACATTCGTATGTTTGAAGTAAAAAGGTTGCAGTTGTTGACAATATCATGTAAAGAGAAGTACAAGGGATGACTTTCTCATAAGGGAGCGATATGATCCAAATTAGCGACAATCTTCGCAATGAATGGTGCAATTAATTTTTCGGAGGGACTATGATTTTTTTTTTTGTATTTTCATGGGCCCTTCTTCTCTCACAAGCACAATAGGAGATCCTTGGAGTCCAGTAGTGGTTGGATGGAGAGCTTTGTTCCTAGGTCAACTCGGGACCACATTGATAATTGATGTAGGAAGGGAGCCCTAAAATAGGACACCCTACAATATTAGGGATCTAGAACATGATTTATGGCATGTTATGCTGATATTATGGTAGCTGCGGGAGGTACTTACCTCCACGTGTAAACCTGACGAGAATAGAATATTTCGGGAAGCAAAAAGAAACCTTAATGAGTTGGCTAATAACCCTAGAAGACATGTCGGCTCAAGAGGATAATTTGTATTAGGTTTTTAGCCTCCAAGAGAAGAAGTCGACCAGAAGAAATAATATATACTGAACAGACAGATACCCAAAATGAGAAGTCGGCCCAGGCAGTTAGCCATAATTAGTATAAATATAGGAGGTCGGTCTTCATTCTGGCAGGTAGTCTCAGAATTGCAGAGCAACACTTGTGCGCACTGCAGTGCCCAGTTTTGTGCACAGGTTTGGAGGAGAGCTGCCATTGCAGCTGCTGCAACTAGTAGATCACGTTTGGCTTGGACTATCTCTTGGTTAGGGTTTGGACTATCTGATCAGCTCTTGTTGGTGCGCCATCCTTGGGGAAAGATGCGCTACCCCTTGTTTGGCTATCTAGCCTAGGGTTTGCTTCCGGAGTGATTCTTTGTCAAGGTTAAGGTGCTCGGAGGGTGGCTTCGGCCTATGGTTCGGTGACAATAGCAATATTGTTAATGGTAAAACAAGCACATCCATTATATTCTAACAGGTTATGGGCCCACACCTCCTTCATTCAGTCTAACCGCTGGAAGGAAACATAGCCATAAGGATATTAAGCTTGTCGAAGAATTGCCGCTAGGGTTTCTAGCAGGAGCAATCACCAAAGCACTGCTGCTAGGGTTACTAGCAGGTGCAGTTGCAGAAACCCTAACCCTCTCGTTGAGGCACCTTAAGTGAAATGATTGACCTAATTTCTGGATAGATCAGTGCGCCCTAGCCTAGCGCATCTCCTGATACTCTCAGCAAGCCAAGACGTCAAGGTTGAGTTTCTGGTCAAATCTAGGGTTGACCAAGTCAAAGCAGCCATGACTTACTCTATGAAGTCAGAAAACAAGTTAGATGGAGCTTCTAACTTCAGAGCGTGGAAGACAAGGATTGACCTCATCCTTGCCAATAATAAAGTGCTGGATATCGTGAAAGGAAAGATCGTGGAACCAGAGTTTGAAGAAGGAAAAGAGAAGGAACAACATAACGTTGCAGTTATGGAGAAGTTCAAAGACTGTGACATCAATGCCATGAGTATCATAGTGGACTCTATAAAAGACCACTTGATACCCGACATCTCCCATCTTGACTCATCGAAGAAGATGTATGATGCCCTAACAAACCTCTTCTCAGTCAGAAACATTGGACAAATAATGAGTCTAAAGAATGAGCTCCATGACATGAAGATGAACGATGATGATAGCATAACATCATACTTTGTGAGGATCTCCCAGTTAAGAGATCAATTGCAAACTATTGAAGAGATCATTTCATAGAAGGAATTGGTAACATAGTACTCAATGGTCTTCCCAAGACATGGGATGCATTTGCCGCAAGCATGAACACAAGGAAGGAGTATCCTACATTTGAAGAACTTTGGACTTACTGTGCTCAAGAAGAATCTGGGATCAGTGCAAAAGATAAACCCCAAAAGAAGTACGATGATCAAGCCTTCACAATAAGATTCAAGAATTTTAGGAAAAAAAGGAAGCTTGGTTCAAGGAAGAAGCCAAATCAAGAGAAAGATATTTCAGAAATACAATGCTTCAACTGTTGAAAGTATGATCGCTACAAGAATCATTGTCTCGAGCTAAATAAAAGGAAGGAGAAACACGAAGCATCAGTTGCCGAAGAAAAGGAACCTACAAAGAAGACTAAGCAGGATGAAAGAGACTTCTTCTTCTTAAGGTAACAATACTCTTCTTAGTTCTTGTACATATCTTGTTTGCATCGTCTCTGTACATATCTTGTAAATCTATCTCTTGGAAGATAATGTGTTCCAAGAAGAACTATACCTATGGAAGAACAACAAAATAAGGATTGCTATCATTATACAAGTTAGATAATACACATGAAAGGATGAAATACATCAAACAAATCATGTGGAATCTATTACAAGATAAGCGAAATCATAATCAATCATGAAGAGACTTAGAAGAAGCAAAGACAGAAAGAAGTCAGCAATCAAGAGGAAATTGGAGAAAGACTTATGACATTTTGCAGAAGACAATAAGACGGAAGTGTGGACTCTGTTAGACGGAGGGAGTTGATTATATATTGCAGAAGACAATAAGGATGTAGACGGAAGTGTGGACTCTGTTAGACGGAGGGAGTCGATTATATGCACTCATACATGAAGCAAGGATTAGGAGGGAGCTAATCCTATGATCCATTGAAGATGATGAAGTATATATCGATGGTAGCAGCCATGAAAGACAACAGTTCAACCTCAGAAGAAGTCTTCTTCGAAGAGAAGCCTTAAAGTATCCTTGGTTGTCCATCTACATCCATGATTCTATAATGAAAGGAAGAAGTGAAATCTTTAGGGCATGGAATCTATAAGAAACTCCATGGACCCAAGAGCTAAAGAAAAACATTAGGAAGAACATGAAGATTCTAAGAAAGAAAGAGAATCCAGAACAACCAGTCACTATATTAAGAATCACAAGATTACCAACCTGATATGAACTCAATAAAAACAATCAAGCAGAGGAACTGAAAGTTGTGATGAAGACCAGTGTATATATGCAAGCATTGCAAGATCAAGAACTAGAGGTTGTCCCAGATGGAGGGAGAAGACTATGATGATTACTTGTTCCAATAAACCAGACATACCTCTACATGAGTCTTTATATCATCCACAATATCTATGGGTTGGAATTCTACATCAGATGAATGCAAAGACTGTTCTCCGGAGCAATTGAACAAAGAGCGTATGAAGAACAACCTCAAGACTTTGAAGCATACCAGAAAGAGACCCTTGTATGCAGATGGAAGAAGATAACTTGGTGGAAAACCTCCAATGCATAGCAGAAGCATGGTGAAGATTTTCTATAACAAAGATATTGTATCAAGATGATTACTTAGAAGATCAGATCTCATGATGACAGAAGAAGTGCCACATGGATATGTTCCAGTTTTCCAACAATGATATACTTTATTGATCAGAGCTACATAAAGCCTTCAGATAAAACCAGTGTTCCAGACCGAAGTGCATTTGAAATCAAGCATTACATTATCCATGATGAAGTCCAGAAAGGAGGAAGTGGTTCTCCAATACATATCTCCACAGATGAGCAGATAAGCAGGCATTTTGGTAAAGCTTCTGTCCAAGATGAAAGAGTTTGCATACTCAAGTTGGAGCTCGTGGAGACGACTTCCTTATTGAAAAAGGAAGAGATGACTCCTAGGTTGGGAGGGAGCATTGATGTATTATTGATTGATGGACAATCATTTTTCAGTTCGAAAAATGGTCCAGGATGAGCAGTTTCTTTCCAGTTCCGAAAGTGGATTGAGATTTTTTACGGATAGGCATTTTCCAGTTCGGAAAATGGAGATTGCTGATGTACCATAGACATCAACTTCCCATTGTGGTTAACATGGGAAGTGGTCTAGGGGAGTCTCTCTTCTTGAGGGTTACTCAAGAAGACTGGCCTGCCTCGCCGGACAACGATTTCCCATTGTGGTTAACATGGGGAATGGTCCATTTTGGAGGTTGGTGCAGGACAGTCATTTCCTTTGGAAATGGTCCAGGAAATGGTCCGGACAATCATTCCTTAGGGAGGATTCATTCTCTCCAGGCTGCACTTTGTTTAGTGCCGGACGAATGGCCCAGGGTGGGGAATGGTCCATGTTCAACAATCAGAGACATACATTCCTTAGGGCAGACTCAATCTCTCCAGGTTACACTTTGTTTAGTGTCGGAGGAATGGCCCAGGGTGGAGAATGGTCTAGGCTCAGAAATCATGACAGTTATTCTTCCTTGCTTGAGAAGAATATAGTCCAGATAGCTCATCATTGATGTTTGACCTTCTGAGGGCAGATGCTCTTCCAAGATCTCACAGATGTGAGTGGAAGAATGGCCCAGATGATTCATTTTATATCATAACATTGTTTCTGTGCAGGTTGATATCAGATGATTGCTATGAAGACCGTATATTTCTAGACAATAGATGTATACTACTGTGGTGGATGTGTTCCACTGTTTGATCAAGTATCTGTGTGGTACTTGGTGTGGTAGTATACCACTTAATTGTAGTTGTGTACTACTATGGATAGACACAATTGTGTTCTATTGAATGATATTGTTCTGATTGCCTTGAAGACTATCAACAGTGTTGAAAATGATTATCAGCTAGATGGATGATCAATGGACAGAGATTTCCCATACAGAAAATGGTTCAGGATATTTATTCTTCTAGGACATATGTCCAGATTAGAAGAATGGCTCTTGTCACTCTGTGGTGTGAGTGACTTATCCAACATCATGTCTATTTACTCAGATGGAGTATGGTTTCGAGAGATGATGCAGCTGATGACACTGATGGTGATGATGGTGCTCATGATCTAGTCATGAGATAGTCTATGTTGATGCTATCGGGTAAATGGTATGTTTGTGCTCAAGACCATTACCTGTAATACCTCCCTAACTAGGAGGGAGTGTTGATATTATGGTAGCTGCGGGAGGTATTTACCTCCACGTGTAAACCTGACGAGAATAGAATATTCCGGGAAGCAAGAAGAAACCCCAATGAGTTGGCTAATAACCCTAGAAGACATGTCGACTCAAGAGGATAATTTGTATTAGGTTATTAGCCTCCAAGAAAAGAAGTCCGCCATAAGAAATAATATACATTGAACAGATAGATACCCAGAATGAGAAGTCGGCCCAGGCAGTTAGCCATAATTAGTATAAACACAGGAGGCTAGTCTTCATTATGGTAGGTAGTCTCAGAATTGCAAAGAAACACTTGTGCGCACTGCAGTGCCCAGTTTTGTGCGTAGGTTTGGAGGAGAGTTGCCATTGCAGCTGCTGCAGCTAGCAGATCACGTTTGGCTTGGACTATCTCTTGGTTAGGGTTTGGACTATCTGATCAGCTCTTGTTGGTGCGCTATCCTTGGGGAAAGATGCGCTACCCCTTGTTTGGCTATCTAGCCTAGGTTTTGCTTCCAGAGTGATTCTATGTCAAGGTTAAGGTGCTCGGAGGGTGGCTTCGGCCTATGGTTGGGTGACAATAGTGATATTGTCAATGGTAAAACGAGCACATCCATTATATCTAACATGTTAATGGGTCAAATACAACCAAAAGTAGGGATTCCCTTCATTATAAGAGGTTTAGAGCATAGCATGAGGTAAGACAAAGTCTAGAAGAGCTAATGGAGGCATGCCCTAGCTTGGAGCATTGTTTGTGGTCAAAGTAGACCACTAAATGACGAACATTCCACTTCAAGGGCGGATTGTGGAGGGTTGATCACGAATCTACTCCTTGCAAGGGGGGTGTTTTGTGCAAAAGGCCATTAAAGCATGATAAAGTGACTTTATGGGTCCTTACACATTGTTCGAGGCATATTCCACATATTTGAAGGCATGTTTAACCCTTGAGACATTTGGGGCAAGGACACTTGGTTCAAGGCATGTTCTAGCTATTTGGAGGAGACTTCTTTGCATGAGGAAGAACCATGTGGCATGATTGACATGGTCCAAGCCCTTAAACAAAGAATTGATGCATACTCTAAAGCAATAAAAAGATGACAAGTGGTATGTGGACTTATGCAAGGGAGAAAGAGGTCCCAAGTCAAACTTGGATCTATAATCTAAACAAGGACCAAATGTAACATCACTATCACTGATGAGGAGGTGTGGTAAGGCTAGACGTTTCTCGAAGTGGTGCGCTAGGGATAAACAAGGCCCTAAAGTGCATAAGAAATCCCTAGGGAGGCATGCCTTAGGTGTTGATGATTACAGCTTTGTGAGACATCCTCCAGGACACAGATTGAGTGAGTCGACCTGTGAGAGAGCCCATGTGTTGGGTGTGCCCATGAGATGGGTGTGTCGTTCCTCTCTGGACTGAGATGAGACGATGTGTGCCCCTGTGTGGGGTGAGGATGCCCATGAGATGGGTGTGTTGTTCCTCTCTGGATTGAGATGAAACGATGTGTACCCCTGTGTTGGGTGAAGGTACCCATGTGATGGGTGTACGTCAGAATTTGCACTGAGTTGTTATGACGTGTGGTCTCCTGCCTTATGGACTCAATTGAGTCAGACTTGAGATGGTACTCTAGATGATTCTCCTTTGGACTCAGTGAGATAGAGATCTGTTGAGTAGGACGTCCCTGTGGCTGAGCACAGGTGGACGTGCCCCTAGTGGCTGAGCACTAGTGGATGTGTGAGATCCCTTGCTATATTGTCTGAGAGTAAGATTTACTTGTAACCCTAATTGTGAT